>JAJTUH010000014.1:0-24398 GCA_036971555.1 Drechslerella coelobrocha | reverse complement strand
ATAGTTATATTCCAAAAATTTAAAAATATATATTTTAAATTATGAAAAATTTTTTAATATTTATTTAAATATTTTATAATTATTTTATTTATATAATTATGGTATTATATTAATAAATGAAATTTAATAAATAATTTAATATAATAAAAAAGATATATAAATAATTATTGTTTAATAAATGTTGGTTGTTTAAAAACTATCACTAAATATATTATTAATATTTTATTTATTTATTGTAGTTCTTTGTTTTGTTATTGAATAATTTAGGAATAAGGTTTTGGAAATTTTAAAAAATTAAAATACAACATAAATTTAATCTAAATTTAATTAAAATTTATAAATTTTTTATATTTTTATAAGAATTTATATAATTAATTGAGAATATATTAAAAAATATTAAAATAAAATCCATACAAAAGATTAAATTTTAGAAATAAATTTAATCAGATATTTATAAATTAATAAAAGTTTAACAATATTTAGTTATTTTTTTTGTGTTTTAATTTATTTTAAATATTTTTTAATTTTTTTTAATTTATTTTATTATTTATTAATTAATTTTTTAAAATTTTATAAATTAAATAATTTTTTATTAATATTTTTTTATAATATTTTTTTAAATTTTAAATATTTATCTTATATATAGAATATAAATATATATTAATATTAAAGATTTCTATATATTTTATATAATTGATAATCTAGTTGTATAGATATAATATGTAATAATAAATTAAATTATTAATATATAATATTTTAATATTAGGATTGAATAAATTTTTAATATTTAATTTATATTTATTTAATAATTTTAAAATTTTAAAAAGTATGTTTTGGATTTATATATTAATTTATAATTTTTATTGTTTATTTAAATATTGATGTTTGGGGGGGATTGATAAAAGGATAAAAAATAGTTAAATATATATAAACAATTAATTACAAATATTAATAGGGAAATTATTAATTATAAAATATATTAATTATAATTTTTTATTATTAGAAAAATTTATAAAATAAATAATATTAAAAATATAAATAATAAAAATTAGAATAATAAAATTAGGAAACATTGTTTATTAAATTTTAAATATTAAATTTAAATTGTTTTTTTTTATTAGTGATTTTATTATTTATATATTTTATTATTAATTTGCTGTATAAATTTTTGAATATATATAATAATTTTCAAAATTATATTTATGTATAGGTGTGTATGTAAGATTTTTAATATATATTAGAAAAAATATTTTATATATTGTAATAGATTTTGATAAAAATATTTATTAATTTTAATATTATTGATTTTTTAATTTAATTTTGTATTTTTAAATTCTAAGTTTAATCTTTTTATTATTATATTAAATTGTTTAAAAAAAATATAATTAGATGAAAATAATAATATATTAAATATTTATAATTTAATTTTAAATTAATTATTAATTTTTTATTTTAATATTTTTGTATTTATAAATTATTATATTAATTGATAGTTTGTAAGATTTTAAAATAAGATATAAAAATTGTTATAAATTTTATTGATAAAATTATTATTTTTGTTTTATTTTAAATTAGTTTTAGAAAAATATTTTTAATGAGTTTTTATAAGATTTTTATAATTTTTTAGTAATAAAGATATTTAAATATAAATAATTTTTTTAGTTATTTTAGAATTTTTAATATTTAATATTTCTAAAGTAGAAGTAGTTGGCAGGGGATTATAATTATTTAATAGTTTTTTTTTAAAGAATTGGAAATATTTTTTTTGATGTTTTGTTTTTTTATATCTATTTTGCTAATTAGATGTTATATAGGATATGTTATAAAAACAACATTTTTGATTAAACATTGTAAAATTTCAAATGGTTATTATTTAATTTTTATTATTTTATAATAATAAATTTAAATATATAATTATAGTAAAAGATTATTGATAATTTTTAAAATATAATAAAATATTATATAAGTAATAAAATTTTTAAAATTTATAATACCCTATTTAACAATTTTTGGGTTTTTAAAAAATTTATTGTTGATTAAATTTTTATGTTTTTTAATAAATATAATTTTATTTTAAAATAATAGAAATAGAATTTAATTAAAATTAATATACTATATAAATAATAAATTTATAAAAAATATTAATTATACTATAATAATTATTTGTATTAAATATTATAATTTAATTTTATGTATATTTGAAATAATTAATATATAAATTTTATAAAAAATTATTTAAATTTTAATAAAATATAATTAATTATAAAAATAAAAATAACAAAAAAATATTTATAATTAAAAATAATTATTTATAAATTATAAATATTATATAAAAATTAAAAAATGTTTGAAATTAACACAAACAACATAAATATGTTTATAAAATATTATAATATTTTTTTAATATATAATTATTTTTTTTTAATTTTATTAAATGTTTATTTTTTATAATTAAAATTCCAAATATTATTAATAAATTATTTTAAATAATTTTTGTTATTATTAATTATTTTATATAATTTTCTAAAAATTAATAAATTAAAATAAAGATTATAATTATTTTAAATAAAAATATTAAATCCATCTCTTTAAAATAAAATTTAGATATCTTATATATTTTGTATAAAATATTTATTAATAATAAAAATTTAATATTTGATTTTAAAATTAAAATAATTTATTAATTTAAAAATATTTAATTATATCTTTGAAATCTTAAAACAAATATTGGATGTTATATTAATAAATTTATAAATTTAAACTCACTAAATTAATTAGAATCTATTCTTAATCTATTAAATTTTAATTTTAATATAACAAATATTTTCTACCTATTAATGGGTTTTATATTGTTGAAAGGAATTAATAAAATTATTAATATCTTTTTTATAATATTTATAGTCTGATGTAAAATAAAATATATACAAAAAAGCCTAATTTGGATAAAACATTATTAATGATGATTTTAGAAATATATAAATAATTTATAATTTCTATAAAATTTTTATAATTTGATTTATAATTTTCTAAATAATGGGTTTTTTAAGGTTTTAAACTATTTATTAAAAAAAAAACAAAATAATAGGGATAGGGATAGAAATAAAAATAAAAATAAAAATAGAAATAAAAATAAAAATAATTATTATTTAATAGTTAAACTTTTAGATAGCCCCCCAAATAACAATAATAGAGATAAAAATGGAGATAGAGATGGTAATAGTGATGATAACAATAATAATAACAACAATAGCAATAGAAATAGAGATGGAGATAGTGATAATAATGGAGATGGAAATAGAAATAGAGATGGTGATAGTGATGGAGATGGTGATAGTAATAACAATGATAATAGGGATAGAAATAGTAATAAAAATAGGAATAGTAATAATTACTATCCAACAACTAAATTTTCAAATAACCTCCTAAATAATAATAATAGAGATAAAAATGGAGATGGGGATGATGATGGTGATAATAACAATAACAATAATAATAATGATGATAATAATAATAATAAAAAAAAAAAAAAATATTAGGTTTATAAATATTATTAAAATTTTTTATTAAATATTAAAAAATTGTTAATATTATTTAGTTATGTATTTAGATCTATTCTAGGTTATTAATAGATTTAGTAGAATTGAAATTTCTGAATTAGTTAATATTAATGGTAATATTATTAATAATAATTTTTAGATAAGAAAATCAAATAAATATTTATTCAAAGGTGTATATAAGATGTTGAAAGTTTTTTAAAAGATTTAGGTGGTTGATTAATATTCTAATTTGTTAAATTTATAAAAATTATAATAAGGTTTGATTATTAAAATTTTAATTTTGTTTATAGACATTTCTGATTAAAAATTAAAATTAAAATATTGTTTAAAAATAAGTAAAATTAATATATAAATTAAGATTTTATTAATATTTATTATTAAATTATATATATTTTATGAAAATTATTCTAAAAATAAATTATAAAACTATTAATATTTATTTTAATGTTAATATAGGTTAAAAAAGACATAGCATTATTATTTAATGTTTGGATAAATTATATGATATTCTAAATCTATTATTAATTATTATCCATCCAACCAATAATAATAAAACTTTTACAACATACAAAATAAATATTATCAATTATATTATGGATAAATAGATTTTTATTAATTAAACAAAATTAAATCCATAATAAAAAAAAAATTAATTAAAAAAGTATTTTTATTTATATAATTTAAATAGATAAATACTATAATTATCTTTAATATTTAAAAAAATAAAAAAAGTTTACCATTAACTAATGATAACCCTATTATATTTATTTTTATTACCATTAAAGAGTTAATCCTTAATATTTTTAAAAAATAAAAAAAATTATTAAAATCAGCAATTTATATTTATATAATAAAAAATATTATTGTTTTTAAAAATAGCCATCCAATTAATTATAAAATTTAAATATAAAATTATAAATATCAAAAAATTATTTTTGAAAAACTTGAAACTAAATAGAAAATTATAAAATTTCAAAAAAAAATCTTAACTATTATAAAAAATAAACAAATTTTTAAAATATTTTATTAAATTTTAATTATCTATTAATAAATATTTTATTTTTAAATATAATTGAGAAAATTAATATTAATTTAATAAAAAAACCAATCAATATTATCATTTATTATTTTTATTTTGATGATTATATTATTTGGATAAGTGTTATATCAAACACCTAATATTTTTTTAAAAATTAAAAAATTATATTTTTAATATTATTGATTTATAATCATATTATTTTAAAAATAGTTATTTTAGTTGGATTAAATGTTATTATTATCATTATCTATAATGATTTGTTATTTTGTGTTTATTTAATAAAAGATTATATATAATTTAAAAATATTATTAATCATTAAACCCATAGGAAAATAATAATAAATAATAATTTATAAATATAATTATTAGATTATATACATGTAATAGATAATATTATCAATCCCATTAAATTTCTATTTTATATTATATATATTTATATATATTAAGATAACATGCTAAATTCTCTATTATTAAAAAAAATAAAATATTTAAATCTAATATATATACCAAAAAACATTGCTAATCCCAATCATATTAAATAAAATATTGAATAAACAGTAAAAAATTTTAAAATAATTATTTAAAAATATGTTATATTTTATAAAAATTTCAAATTAAATATATAAATGTATATTAATAAATTAATT
This sequence comes from Drechslerella coelobrocha, assembly GCA_036971555.1. NCBI lineage: Eukaryota > Fungi > Ascomycota > Orbiliomycetes > Orbiliales > Orbiliaceae > Drechslerella > Drechslerella coelobrocha. The sequence goes on along the minus strand of JAJTUH010000014.1, from coordinate 19,155 downwards.
TATATCAAATATTAATTATTTTTAACATTCTTTAAATTACTTTTAAAAATAAAATATTTTAATTTTATGTGTTTATATATTTCCTTTCGCTTTAAAAATTAATTATTATATTTATTGAAATGATTTTTAACATCTTAAATTAGATGTTTACTGTTTTTCATAATCTCATAATCTTTTTTATAATATTTTTATTTTTATTATAATGTATCAAGTTTGTTTATTTACTGTTAACCTCTGAATATTATATAATTGTCTTTGGTAATCCTTATATCTTCAGGTAGTTGTATGGCTGCCCTCTGGTGGCCACTTTTTTTTTGCTGATGTTTATAAAATATTTTATTATTTTTATTTATTTATCCTTAGTAATTCTTAAATGTGTATTAATCTATTGTGTTGTTAAAATCTTTTATTCTTTATTTAACCAAGTTTAATTATATAGTTTTTTGATTTGTTTATAAAAAATATTAATTTTCATTTATATTATGATATTTTTATTTTTATATTTATAAAAAATATTAAATTTTCCAAATAATATAATATTATTATTTTATAATAAGATTTTTTGTTTTATATTTTATTGATATTATATATTTTTATATTTATTAATTTCTCTATTTTTTTAAATTTTTTTTAAATTGTAGTAAATTATTTTTTTAATTTTCTAAATTTCTATTATTGTTTTACAAATTATATTATTATATATTATATAATTTTATAATATTATAAATTATATAATAAAAGAATAAAAAAAATGATTTCTTTATTATAAATTTTTATAAAATATAATTTCTTTTAAGGGTTTAAATTTTCTCTTTTTATAATATTTATTATTTATTATTATTTTATATTTTATATTTTTTTTTATTATTTATACCTTCTTTTTATTATATTGTAGAGTTTTNTTTTTAATTTTATTATAATATTGTTTTTTTTATTTTATTAATATATTTTAATAGTTTATTTTTTTTATTGCTTTTTATTATTCTTTTTTATATTTTTTTTAATTGTTAATATAATATTTTTCTTAATATTATTTATATTATTATAATAGATAATTGTGTTGTTATTATTTAAAAAACTATTTCTATTATAACTAGTAATTTTTTAAATATTTGGTATAAAGTATATTAATATATTAATTTTATTTGTTATAAATATATGGAGTAAGTGAAATGTATTTGTTATTTAATTTATAATTACTTATATTGATAAATCTTATTTAATATTAGTGAATGACATGGGGCGGTTTGGTTCGGTTTCTCCCAAAAAAATATTATCCATCATGGTTTTTGGTTTATAAAATGAAAAACCGAACCGACCCAAAAAACTATTTAACAATATAAAAACCAACCGCCAAGAAACTGCCAAGATTTCTATAAATAGAAGTCACCCAAATCTTAATTAAGAAAATTAAAAAAATATAATTATATAAAGATTTATTTAAATAATTTAATTATATTTTTTATTATTTTTTATTATTAATATTAAATTAATTATAATTTATTTAATTTTTAATAGTTTTGAATTTTTGGTTTTTTAAAAAATATTTTGAATAAAAATATAAAAAAATATAAAAAAAAATTAAGCGAGATTTCGTATTTTTTTATAAAAGTGGTTAGTACCACTCTCACTTAATACAACCACTCTACAACCACTTTATTATAATTAAAATAAAAAAGGTTTAGTGTTTTTAGTCTATTTCAAGAATGTCACAGACCTACAGTCTTGATAGCACAATTACCTGTATCTTACTTTATATTATACTGTTCTCAGTTCTATATGCTGCACTTTCTCCAGTTTTTGATTATAATACAAAATAATGTTTGTCCAAAAGTTAAATTATTTGTTTTTAAACCTTGTTGTATGGTATTCATTATGTGATGTGTTTATATTTTAAACTCCTGCAAATATGTAAATATTTGCAAAATGAATACTTATATGTTTGTATTGTTTGCATATGTGAATATATAAGTAATGTAAATACTATCTATTATATAAAGCATTATTATATATATAAGATTATTGTTAGAATTGATAAAATAATTAATTTTTTATTGGTTAACTCAAATACAATTTAATTTTTTTATTATTAAATCTTATTATTATTATATATTTTATTAATAATTTTTGATATCTCACAATATATATACTTCTTGTTCTAAGAATTTAAATATTTTAAATTAAGAATTAAATATAAAAAATGAAATATATTTAGTTAGATAACTAATTAAAATGTAATATTTTGATTGATTTTATTTAGTTTAGAAAAAAACATATGTATATTAATAAATAAATTCAATTTTGAAAACTATATTATATTGGAATATAAGATAATAAATAAAAAAAGAGATTATATATTTTTTTATAATATATTTTTATCAAAAATTTTTAATATTTCTAATTAAGTTAACTAAATTATTTAATATTTATAGAAATAATTAAAAAAAATATTTATTTTTTTTAAATTTAAACTAATTATAGAATTATTAAATAAAGAAAATAATTTTTTTAAAAAAAATAATAAATTTTATATTAATTTTAATATTTAAGCTAATAAAAAATTTATTTATTTAAAAATTATTAAAGAATTAAAATATAAAATTATATTCTTAGATAATAATAAATATTTGTAAAATTTTAAAAAGGTTATTTAAATTTTATAATATATTGAAATATCTATTTATGCTTAAATTTAAATTTATAAAATTATTGATTTTGAATAAAATGTTTATATATATAAAGATTAATTTGTAGAAATTAGTTATGTTGGATATATTAAAAAAATTAGATGAATTGGCTTATATTAATCTAGATATATTTTAAAAAATAAAAAAAACAAATAATGTGTATGATAATTTGAATTAGATTTTAAAGATTTTAATAAGGATTCTAGTAATAATAATAATAATAATAATATTAACAATAATTATTATATTTTTGATTTAAATGATGGACTATCTATTGGAAGATATTAAAATAATAAAATGATAAAATTTGTTGATTTTATTAGATTTGATGGATTATTTAATAAATTTGATTAATTTATTAGATAATTGAATAATATTTTTTATTTTTATTTAATTAATTTTTTTAATAATAAATATAAAATCTGATATGTTGGATTTTTTTTAAAAAAAATTATTTTTAATATTTATAATATTTATTATAAAAAATATAAGGAAAGCATTTTTTAATAATAATAATAAAATATTTCTAAAATTATTATAATATTCACCATATAGTTTAAATTTATTTTATTTCTTTAATAGATTTATAATTATAAAAATAAATTAAAAAAAGTTTTATACAAATTTTATATATTATGTTAAACAAGACCTATTTAAAAATATTTTTAATAAATCAACCAATATACTTTTTTTATTAAATATAATAATAATTAACTATTTTATTATACTAAAAAAAGATTTAAATCTTAATAAAAATAAAAAATTATAAAAATTAAAACCTTAAATAAATAAATAATTTATAGAAAAATATAATTTCTTATTATAAAATTTAATAATAATTTTTATAAAAATAATAAAGTTAATATTATTTGATTTAAATAAAATAATAATTTTAATTATAATTAATTTTAATTTTTAAATTTATAAAATAAATTTATAAATTTAAATAATAATTATTAACCTTTTAATTTAAATCATCAATAATCTTAAAATCAATAAAAAAATATTAATTAAAATTGGAATTTATATATTATATATAACCCCATACCTATAAAATTAGGAATTATTTAAAATTAATAAAATTAATAATATAATAAATTTTAAAAATTTAATAAACCTATTTGTTTTAATTGTGGATAAAAAGGATATATAACTTATATTTATATTAATTAAAAATAATAAAATTAATAACAAAAACATATCTAATTTATTAATAATGAAATATTATAAAAATAATATAATAAAGAATATAACCAAAATTACAATAAAAAATATAATAAAAAATATAATAAATATCCTAAATCAAAAATTTTAAAACCCCAACAAAGCCTTAATAAAAGTTTCAATATTATTACTTACTAATCTAACTCTTTTAAAATTATTATATAAAAAATTCAAGAAATTATCCAAATAATTTAACAATATAATTTCCTTAATTATTATATCTATAAAAAAATATTTATTAAACCAAATAACCAAAAAAATAAAATATTTAAATAATTTAACCACCCTTAAAAAATTTTTGATGAAATTATGAGTTTTGATTAAGATATTCTAGAAAATTTAGATTTGGAATTATAAACTATTTATTTTTCTAATCTACTTATTTAAGATGAACATAATTAAATATAAAAATATTTAATTTTTGGAAGATATTTATAATATGTTTGTGATTTTTTTAAAAACCTATAATAAGATTATTTATTAAAAAAATCTTGATTATTATAAATAATCTTTTATAATTATTAAATTTTTAACCCTATTGTTTGATTAAATTCTTAATATTAAAAATTAATTTAATAATTATAAATTATATATGAAGAAATATATATTGAATTTAACTTTATAATTATAAAATTATATTAATTTTAATACCCATATCAAAAAAATTAATATTAATATTAATTAATTATTTTAATAAAAATATATATTAGAATTATGGATTTTATTAATAAATAATCTTAATCTAAATTTATAAATAAATATATTTAATTTTATAAAATATATTAATATAGATTTTATAAAACCTATTAATTTATTTTAACCAACTAATTTTATAATAATTATAATAATAATATCCTAAATATAAGATATAATTATACATAATAAAAAAAATAAAATAAATATAAACTATATCAGATCTCCATTTACCATATTATAATTGATTTTTATAAATATAAATATATAAAAAACTTTAATTATTATTATTTCTTTATTTTTAATATAAATATTTAAAAAAAATCAATATTTTTTAATATTATTATTATCAGATCTAATATTATAAAATATAAAAAATATTATTTATATAAGAATATATTTTTTATTTATATTTTTTATAATAGATTTTTAATAATTTATATTATTTGTGTATAAGAATAAACTAAAATTATTAAAATATTTTATTAAAAAATATTATTATTATTAAAATATAAAGAATTCTATTTATTTTATTTAAAAAGATTTTATTTTAAGAATTATTAATAACAACACATATAAAAATTCTATATTAAACCAATTTAACCTATTAAATAAAATAAAAAATTATATAATATTTATAATATTTATTTATTAAAAAAAATTATTTTTAATAAAAATTTAAATTAAAATAATTTTAAATTTTAATATATATTAAACAATCTAATTTTAGTTTTATTAAAAAAAAACCTAATAAAACTCTTAATTAAATTGAAAAATAATATTATAATATATTTTATATTATTAATAGAAATCTTATTAAAATTTTTATAAATAATAATATAAAAATTATTTATATTTTAAAAAAATATATTATTAAATATAATTTAATTAAAACTTCTAAAACAACTTATTATAATATAATTATTTTTTAAAAAAAATTTTTTAAAACAATTCATTATAAAACCAAAATTATTCTTATTATTAATAATCATCTCAAACAATAAATAATTAACATTCTTAATTTTAAATATAACAATCTTATTTTAAAATATAATTAATTATAGGATTATAATCCAAACATCAATTTCAAATTTTAAAAAATCCAATTTTTTCAATATAATTATATATAAATATTAAAGAATTTTAAGAAAATTAATAATTATAAAAAAAATTTTTATTTATAATAAATAGAATATCTCTTTGTTAAAGAAATCAATTACCAATTATAATTCAAAATTTATATCTTTAAATAAATTATTATTTATATTAAAAAATTAATTTAGATTATAATTATAAAAATAACCAAATAAATTTTAAATTAGATCAAGACATTCAAAAAACTATTTAATAATTAAGCTTTATTTAAAATTAATAAATTTATTTATAAAATATTATTTAAAAAAAAAATAATATTTAAGTTTATATTTATATATATATATATATAAGAAAAATTAAAAACTTTTAAAAAATATATTAAAGAAAATTTTAAAAAAAAATATATTTGATTTTTATGTTTATTTGTTAAACATACCATTTTATTCATATTTAAAAAAAATAATAAACTATAAATATATATGGATTATAAAAACTTTAATAAAATAATTATTAAAAACTATAATAATATATTATAAATTGATGAATCTTTTAATTATTTATAAAAAGTAAAATAATTTACCAAATTAAATATTATTGTTGTATATTATAATATTTAAATATTATTTAAAAATATTTGGAAAATTGTTTTTAAATATAAATATAAATTTTTTAAATATATAATTATGTTTTTTAAATTAATTAATATATCTATATTTTTTTAAATTTTTATAAATTATATCTTATAAAATTATATTAATAAAATTTATATTATTTATTTTGATAATATCTTAATTTATAATAAAGATTTTAAAAAATATTGATAATATATTATAAAAATATTTAAAATATTTAATAAATATAATTTAAAATTAAATTTAAGAAAATAAAATTTAAAATTATTGAATATAAATTTTTAAAAATTATTATTATAATTAATAAAATTAAAATAGATTTTAAAAAAATTAATATTATTTAAAAATAATTTAAATTTAAAAATATTAAAAATATTTAAATCTTTTTAAAATTATATAATTATTATTAATATTTTATTAAAAAATATAATTATATATTAATTATTTTATTAAAATTTATTAAAATAGGAATTAAATTTGATATAATTCTTAATTAAAAAATAATCTTTAACATATTTAAGAAATTATTCCTATCTATACTAATATTTAAATTATATAATCCTAATTTATTAATTAAAATCAAAACCAATACCTTAAATATAATTTTAAAAATTTACTTATATTAATTATATTTTAATAAAAAATAATACCTTATTACCTACTTATTTTATAAATTTGATTTTATGGAATTTAAATACCTTATTTATAATAAAGAATTTATAATTATTATCAAAATATATTAAATATGGAGAATATATTTATAAATAAAAAAATTTTTTATAATATATTCTAATTATAAAAATTTTATATTCTTTTTTATTATTAAAATATTTAATAAATAATAAATATAATAATAAAAAACCTTTAATAAATATAAAATGAAGATTATATATTATAAAAGAAAAAAAAATTTAAAAACTAATATTTTTAATAAAAGATCTAACTTAATAAAAAAAATATAATTAGATTAAAAAATAATTTTTAAAAAAAAATCTTATAATACCATTATTATTAATATAAATTTTAACAAAATCACTCATATATTTTATAATAAATTTGTTAAAAAATTAAAAGATAATTATTAACAACATCCTATAGTTAAATGAATTTTTTCAAATATTAATAATATATTATTATATTTTATTATTAAAAATAAAATTATATTGTTTTAAAATCTTTTTTATATTTTAACAAAAGATTTTTAACAATAATTTATAAAATAATATTATAATATATTAATCTATAGATATTTAAAAATTGAATAAATCTAAAAACTCTTAATTAAAAATTATTATTGATTTAAAATATAATAAAATATTAAATAATATATTAAAATTTGTGATATATATTATAAAAATAAATTTAATTAATATTTATTTTATAGAAAATTATAATTTTATAATATATTAATTAGATTTTTTTAAATTATTATTTATAATTTTATTTAAAAAATATTTTATTTAAAAAATTTCTTTATAAATATAATTTATAATAAAATTTTAATTATTATTTATAAATTTAATAAAATAATAATATTTAAATTATAAAATTTTAAATAATTTATTTAAAAATTTAAATAAATATATTTTAAATGAGTATTTAATTAATATAATTTATAAATTAAATATATTTATAATAAAAATATTTTATTTTTTAATAAATTTTGGAATTTAATTAGAATTTAGACTAGAACCAAATTTAACATTATTAATAAAGAATATATTTAAATAAATAGATTTATTAAATAAATTATTTAAATAATTAAAATATAGTTATGTAATTTTTTAAATATAGTTTAGAATAATTGGGTTAAACTATTATTTAATTTTAAATTTATATATAATATATTAAAATATTTAATTATTAAATATATATTTTATGAAGTATTTAGAAAATGGAATTTTATAATAATATTATTATTTTTGATATTTAAAAAAATAATTTTAAAAATAAATACATATATTTAAAATATAAAAAATTTTTATAATAATTTTAAAAAATTTTTTTAATTTATAATTAAATATATATTATATTATTATAATTAGAAAAAAATAGAAGTATTATTTTTAAAAAAAGAAAATAAAATATATTTGTTTGTTAAATATATCAAACACAAAAAATAATTTAATAAAAAATTTAATTATTAAAAATATAGATTTTTTATAATTATAAAGAAATTCAACAATAATATTTTTAAACTTAAAATATTAAAACCCATATATATCCACCAATCTTTTTATATTTTATTTTTAAAACCAATTCTAAAAAATTTAAAAAAGGACCCCAATAATAAAAAATTAAAATTCAAAAACTATATTAAATATAAATTTGAAAAGATTTTTAATAGATCCAACAAAATAAATAAATATTTTATTAAATAATTATTATTTTATAGATTATAAAATAATTTTTAAATATTAAAAAATAATATACTTCTAGACATTGTTTAAATCTATTTTAATTAGAAATCTATATTATAATTTATAAAATAAAGATGTAAATAACTAAAGAAACAAATTTAATTTTATTAAATTAATATAATATCACCAAATAATTCTTAACAAATTTGTTTTATTTTTTCTTCAATAATAATTATATTTTTGTTATTATAAAACTTAATTAAATTAATTTTATCTTTTTCTATTATTTAATTTAATAATTTTCTTTTATACACTATAATTTTTAGATGTTTAGTTTTAAGTTAATAAAATTTCTTCTGTTTTCTAATAATTTTTAATTAGATTTTTATTAATTTTTATTAAAATTCTATTACTTTTTATTAAATAATTATTTGTTTTTTTTTTAAATTTTTAAATTTTTTTTCTTTTTTGTTTAATTGATGATTTAACTGTTTTATTATAAATTATTAACCAAGAATTTATTTATAATATTTAGAAAAATATTTATAAGAATTAATTAAATAATTATTTTGTTTATTTTAAATATAAATAGAATAATTTTGGTAATCTAACATCACAATATAAAAATGATTGTTCTGGGCATAATATTTATATAGGATAAAAATTGGAGAATTAGATTTTTTGATATAATTAATTTGAAAATTTTAATACTAATAAAAAAATTATTTTGATTTTTATTTCATTCATTCAATAAATATTTAATTGATTAAATATATTATATTATAATTATTTTAAATTTAAGTTTTTAATTTTTATCTCAATCCCAATTATTACTCTTTTATACACTTCTTACTTATGTTATTCATTGTTTATAAAAAATAATCTTACTATAAAATAGATTTAATTTATATAGATATAATTTTAATATAATCACCTAATTCTATATTTAGGACCATTTTATATAAAATTATAGCCAATATAAAAATTCTCCACACAACATTATCCTCCTATACAGAAAATTAACCTTCACCTCACTTATATCTATACTTTATATTCATTTTATATAGGATTAAATATTATATAGATTTTAACCCTAAAAAAAAAAAATAATATCACAAATCTACAATTTTAACAACATAATTATTTATATTTTATTTTATATTATACTATTTTTAATTCTATATACCACATTTTCTCTAATTTTTAATTATAATATAAAATAATATTTATTTAAAAGTTAAATTATTTATTTCTAAACCCTATTATATAACATCCATTATATAATATATTTACATCTCAGACCCCTGTAAATATATAAACATTTACAAAATAAATACTCATATGCTCACATCACTCACATATACAAACACATAAACAATATAAATATTATTTATTATATAAAATACTATTATATATATAAAATTATTATTAAGATTAATAAAGTAATTAATTTTTTATCAATTAACTCAAATATAATTCAATTTTTTTATTATTAAATCCTATTATTATTACACACTCTATCAACAATTTTTAATATTTCACAACATATATACTTTTTATTCTAAGAATCTAGGTATTTTAGATTGAAAGTCAGATATAAGAAGTGAAACGTGTTTAGCTGGATAGCCAGCTAAAGTGTAACAAAGAACTCTTATACTAAATTTAATTATTTTTTAATTATTTTTTAATTATTTTTAATTATTTTAATTATTTTATATATAATTGTATATAAAAAACTGAATTGATTTGAACTGATTTGCCCCGCCAAACTATATTATTTGAACCAAACCAATTCCCCCTTGGTGGGATAGTTCGGTTCAGTTTATAGTTTAAACTGATCTATGTCATTCTCTATTTAATATCAATATTTTTATTAATTATTTTATTATTTTTTTGGTTGTTATTGTTATTGTTTTTTTGGTGCTATATTATATATTATTAAGATTTATATTAGTATTCTTTTTAATATTATAGTTGTTTAGTTTATATATAAATAAATTGTTTTTCAAATTTTTATATTAATTATAGTAGATTAGGTCTTTAATATTTTTATATTTATTATATTAATATTAATTGTTTTTATTATTTTTTTTGTTTTTGTCACAGACCTATGGTCTTGACAGCACAAATACCTATACCCTGTTTTATACTATGTTGTTCCCAATCCTACATGTCATATTTTCTTCAATTCTGATTATAACATAAATATTGTTTGTCCATAAGTTTGACTATTTGTTTTTGAACCCTGTTGTATGGCATTTATATATCACATAATATGCTTATATATTTGTATTATATAGAATGTGAGCAATCATTGTTTGTATATTTATACTGTTTGTATATGTGAATATATAAGCAATATAAATATTATTTATTGTATAAAATATTATTATATATATATAAGATTATTGTTAGGATTGATAAAATAATTCTTTATTGGTTAATTTAATTATAATTTAATCTTTTTATTATTGAATCTTATTGTTGTTATATATTTTATTAATAATTTTTAATATTTTGTAATATATATACTTCCTGATTTAAAAATCTAGGTATTTTAAATTAAAAATCAAATATAAAAAATAAAACATATTTAGCTAAATAGTTAGTTAAAGTGTAATATTTTAATTAATCTTATTTAGTTTAGAGAAGAGTATATATATGTTGATAAATGAATTTAATTTTAAAGACTTTATTATATTAAAATATAAGATAATAAATGAAAAAGGAGATTGTATGTTTTTTTATAATATATTTTTATTAAAAATCTTAAATACTTTTTATTGAATTAATTAAATAATTTAATATTTATGGAAATAATTAAGAAAAATATTTATTTTTTTGAGTTTAAATTAATTATAAAATTATTTAATAAAAAAAATGATTTTTTTTAGAAAAATGATAAATTTTATATTAATTTTAATATTTAAGTTAATGATAAACTTATTTTTTTAATAATTATTAAAAAATTAAAATATGAAATTATATTTCTAGATAATAATAAGTATTTATAAAATCTTGAAAAGGTTATTTAAATTTTATAATATATTGAAATATTTATTTGTGTTTAAATTTAAATTTATAAAATTATTGATTTTGAATAAAATGTTTATATATATAAAGATTAATTTATAAAAATTAATTATATTAAATATATTAAAAAAATTAAAAAAAATTGGTTTATATTAATTTAAATATATTTTTAAGAATAAGAAAGATAAATAATATGTATGATAATTTAAATTAGATTTTAAGAATTTTGATAAAGATTTTAATAATAATAATAATAATAATAATATTAATAATAATTATTATATTTTTAATTTAAACAATAAACTATTTATTAAAAAATAATAAAATAATAAAATAATAAAATTTATTAATCCTATTAAATTTAATAAATTATTTAATAAATTTAATTAATTTACTAAATAATTAAATAATATTTTTTTATTTTTATTTAATTAATTTTTTTAATAATAAATATAAAATTTGATATGTTAAATTTTTTTTAGAAGAAATTATTTTCAATATTTATAATATTTATTATGAGAAATATGAGGAAAATATTCTTTAATAATAATAATAAAATATTTTTAAAATTATTATAATATTTATTATATAATTTAAATTTATTTTATTTTTTTAATAGATTTATAATTATAAAAATAAATTAAAAAAAGTTTTATATAAATTCTACATATTATGTTAAATAAGATTTGTTTAAAAATATTTTTAATAAATTGATTAATATATCTTTTTTATTGGATATAATAATGATTAATTATTTTATTATATTAAAGAAGGATTTAAATCTTAATAAAGATAGAAAATTATAGAAATTAAAATCTTGAATAAATAGATAATTTATAGAAAAATATAATTTTTTATTATAAAATTTGATGATAATTTTTATAAAGATAATAAAGTTAATATTATTTGACCTAAACAAAATAATAATTTTAATTATAATCTATTTTGATTTTTAAATTTATAGAATAGATTTATAAATTTAAATAATCTTAAATTAAATTATTAGTGATTTTAGAATTAATAAAAAAATATTAATTAAGGTTGGAATTTATATATTATATATAGCCCTGCTTTTATGGAATTGGAAACCACCCAAAATTAATGAAATTAATAATATAATAAATTTTAGAAATTTAATAAATCTGTTTGTTTTAATTGTGGATAAGAAGAATATATGGTTTGTGTTTATACTAATTAAAAACAGCGAAATTAACAACAAAAACATATTCAATTTATTGACAATAAAACATTATAAGAATAATATAACAAAGAATATAATTAAAAATATAACAAAGAATATAACAAAGAATATAATAAATATCTTAAATTTGAAAACTCAAAACTTTAATAAAATTTTAACAAAAATTTTAATACTATTATTTATTAATCCAACTTTCTTGAAATTACAATATAAAGAATTTAAGAAGTTATTTAAATAATTTAATAATATAATCGCCATATTCATGAAAAAATACCTACTAAACCAGATAATCAAAACTATAAAATATTTAAATAATCTGGTTATCCCCAAAAAACCTTTGATAAAATTATAAACTTAGACTAAAATACATTGGAAAATTCAAATTTAAAATTTTAAATTATTTGTTTTTTTAATTTATTTACCCAAAATAAATATAATTAAATCCAAAAACATCCAATCCCTAAAAAATACCTATAATATATTCACAATTTTTTTAAAAACCTACAATAAGATTATTTATTAAAAAAATTCTAATTATTATAAATAATTTTTTATAATCACTAAACTCTCAATCCTATTATTCAATTATCACCTCAACACCAAGAACCAACCCAACAACTATAAATCACATACAAAAAAATATATATTAAATTTAATTTTATAATTATAAAATTATATTAATCCCCTCAACATCCATATTAAAAAAATTAATACCAATATTAATTAATTATTTTAATAAAAATATATATTAGAATTATAAATTTTATTAATAAATAATCTTAATCTAAATTTATAAATAAATATATCTAACTCTATAAAATATATTAATATAAATTCTATAAAATTTATTAATTCATTCCAACAAACCAACTTTATAATAATTATAACAACAACATCCCAAATATAAAATATAATTATATATAATAAAGAAAATAAAATAAATATAAATCATATCAAACCTTTATTTATTATATTATAATTAATTTTTATAAATATAAATATATAAAAAATTTTAATTATTATTATTTCTTTATTTAAACACTCAAAAAAAATCAACACCCCTTAACATTATTACCACTAAATCTAATATTACAAAATACAAAAAATATCACATATATAAAAATATACTTTTTATTCATATCTTCTATAACAGATCCTTAATAGTTTGTACTATTTATATATAAAAATAAATCAAAATTATTAAAATATTTTATTAAAAAATACTATCACCACCAAAATACAAAGAATTCTATCCATTTTGTTTAAAAAGATTTTATTTTAAAAACCACCAACAACAATATATATAAAAATTTTATGTTAAACCAATCTAATTAATTAAATATAATAAAAAATTATATAATATTTATAATATTTGTTTATTTTTTCTAATATCAAAAAAAAATTATTTTTAATAAAAATTTAAATTAAAATAATTTTAAACCTTAATATATATTAAACAATCCAACTCCAACTTTATTAAAAAAAAACCTAACAAAACTCTTAATCAAATCAAAAAAATAATATTATAATATATCCTATACTATTAATAAAAACTTTACTAAAACCTTTATAAATAATAATATAAAAATTATTTATATTTTAAAAAATTATATTACCACCTACCTAAAATTTTTAAAAAAACTTATTACAATTAGAGAATGACATGGGTCGGTTTAAACCATAAACCGAACCGAACCGTTATGTTAAGCTTAGACATGGTTTGGTTCGGTTTATAAGCTTGGCAGAGTGATTTGGTTTGGTTTAGATCAATTATTCTGATATAATTATTTTTAATTTTAATAAAATATTAATATCTATATTATATATGGAATAATATAAAAAATATTATAATAAAATTATGTTGGAAATTGTGTAATATAGAATATAATAAAGTTAAGATTTATTATATTTTAAATTATTTTTAAATATATAATTATATAATATTATTAATAGAATTAGTAGTATATTTCTGTTTAGTAGATAGTATTATGTTTTTTGAATTTATAAACTTAATATATATTTTATTATATAATTTATTATTATATGAAGTTGCTTTTTACTTAAATAATTCTTTTTTATTTATAGGTAATAATTTAATTGATTGAAAGTTTTAATAAATTATTAATATTGTTAAAAATTAATAAAGGTAGTTAGTATTAAAAAGGAAAAATATATTATATATAATTTAAAATTTTAATTAATTATATTACTAAATTATAATATTTTATATTTAATTAAAAGTTTGTTTAATATTGATAAAAATTATTAATATTATAAATATATTATCAATTATAAATAAAAATATAGAATATTTATAATTAAATGTTTGTTATTATTTTTTAAAATAAAATTGGGTTTTAATTTTAAAAAATTAATTAGCTATATTTAAGATTTATATATAAAGTAATGGAAAGAAAATTTATTATTTTTTGATGAATATAAAGTTTTATTTTATTATATTATTTTATATTTTGGAGTAGTGGAAATTGATTTTATTGATAATTATTTTATAATTAATTAGAAAGATTTAAATATAGTTTATTATTTAGAATTTAGAAATTATTATTTTATATAAAATGGTGTATATTATTAAAATATTTATATATAATATTTAAAATTTTATTTCTATTATAATTTTATTTATAATATTTTAAAAATTTATTTTAATATTTAATTTTATATATTTTATTTTAATTTGGTGAAGTATAAAAATTTATTTTAATTTTAAGATTAAGGATTATTCTTAAATTATATAGAATATTTTTTTTTTATTTTATTTTATTATAATATTGATTTAATTTTTTAATATTATTTTTTAAGGTATTTTTAAAATTTATTTTTTAAGTATTAAATTATTTTATAAATTATTTGGTATAGATTTTTATATAATTGAATAATTTATTATATATTTATTAAATAAAATAAATAGTTGGTTGATTTAATGTTGATAAAAATAATATATATTTATAAAATGATTGTAGAATATTAATTATATATTTTATTTAATTGGATTTATTGTTTATAAATAAATAATATTATTAATTTTTATTATTTGATAATTTTATTTATTTATAAATAATTATTTTTAATTAAAGAAAATAAATAAATATTATTAAAATAGAATTCTATTTTGTATAAATATTAATATATAATCTAATTAATTGAATAAATTTATTGGTATTTAATATTTTTTTTAAAATGGTTTGATTTTTAAAATTTTTTTAAAATTTTTTAAATTATTTTAGGTGATTAGGAGATGTTATAATTATTTTATATAGTATGTGTATTTGTTATTTTATTTAATGAGATTGAGAAAGAAAAAAAAGGGTGTTATTTTATATGTGAAAAAAGATTTTATTTTATTATAAAGAAAGTTTTTTGAAATAAAATAAATATAATTTTAAATTTTTTAAGTTCTTTAATCTTTAAGAATTTAAAAAGATTTTTAGTATTAAAGGCATTTTTAATATTGTTAATAAAGGCATTGACTGTTAATTAAATAATGTGGGTAAAATAGAGTAAATATAATTGGTTTTTATTTTATATAAAAGATATTTATAAAATAGTTTTTTATAAAATTTTTTAAAAATTATTATTGTTTTTATTTATTAATAATTTTAGGATATTAATTTCTTTATTATTAAAGTATTGAATAAGAGAATCTATTATTATTTAATTATTATTAGTATTATTAATAGTAATTATATATAAGCAATTTTTTAAATTATAGGTTTTTATAATTTATAAAATTATTTTAGCAATATAGTTTCTTGTATACTTTTTTATTAAATATTTAAAATTAATTAAATATTTTTATAAATTTTATTTTTTATCTGTTTAATAAGCAATAATTGTAATAAATAAAAATCTATTTGGAAATGTCTAAATGTTAAGAATAATTAATATTTTTTTATTTTATGGAATATGTTTTTGAATATATTTTTTTATTACATATATTTTTTTATTAAAGAATATTTTTAATTTTTTTATAAATAAGATATTTATATTAAATTATAATAATTTTAAAAAATTATAGAATTTTGATTGATTAAAAAATGAGAATAATAAATTATTTATAATTATTATTTTAAAAAATTATATTTTAAATATTTTTAATAAATATATTATTTTTTTAATTTATTAAGTACAATTAGTTTTTATTTTAAATAAAATATTTTATATTTATATATAGAATAACAATTTATATTTTTATTAATTAATAAAAATGTTATTATTGATTTTTTTTTAATAGAAATTATAATTTATTTATATTGTTGATTTTTTATATAATTCCTTATTATAGATATTCTATTTGTGTGAATTTAAAAATAATTTAGTAAATACCTATATAATTAATAAAAGATTTTAGGTTTTTTGATTTTAATATTGATAATTTTATTAAAATTTTTTTAAATATTTAATAATTTATAAAAATTGAAGTTAGATAGCCAATATGGTTTTAAATTTTTATTAATATTATAATATGTTGTTGTAAATTTGGTAATTTGTTATTATTTTAAAAAAATATTTTTTTTTATTAAGTTTAAAAAGAAAATAAAAATGATTTAATATTTTTTTTAATTTAGGTTAAAAGTTTTTATTTATTATTAAATTTATTATTTTTTTTTAAAATATAATTAATAATTTTTTAATTTAAAAATAAAAAACAATTTTAAAATGTTTAAATAATTAATTTTATATATTTAAATTAATATTATTTTATATATATATAAAATGGTTGGTATTTAATTTATTAAATATATAAATTGATATATTATTTTTTAAAATCATTTTAAATATAATTAAAATGTTTTTTATTATTTTTATTATAAATCTTTTGAAATTATTAATAAATTAAAAATTAGT
Source organism: Drechslerella coelobrocha (assembly GCA_036971555.1). Lineage (NCBI taxonomy): Eukaryota > Fungi > Ascomycota > Orbiliomycetes > Orbiliales > Orbiliaceae > Drechslerella > Drechslerella coelobrocha. The sequence continues at coordinate 1,364 of JAJTUH010000014.1, read as the reverse complement.
ATTTAAATATTTATTTTATTAATATTTATAAAGAATTCTAATTTTTAATATTGTAATATAAAATCTTAATTATACCAATTAATATTTTTTTAACAATTATTTATTAAAATACTTTTAAATAATATTAATTAGAGTAGTAGTAATAAATATTATTATATTGTTGTATTTATGATAATAATGTATTCCATAAATTTTTGAAAAATAATTAGGAACTGCTAATTAAGAAAATCATTAATATTGAGTGGAAAAATATTTTTAGGGGTAATATATAGGCTGAGAATAAAGTTCTAATATTATTATTTAATAATAAATATAATTAATATATATATAATTTAGATATTTAATAATTTAATTATAAAATAAGATTTTAATATTTTAAAAAATAATAACAACATTAAAATATTATAAATATTAATTCTATTATTTTAATTACATTTCCTATTATTTTTATTATCTATTATATTAAAAATAAACCCAATTAAATAAAAATATTAAAATAAATAAATTAAATTATTTTTATTTAATATTAATTTAATAAATAATTAGAATATTTTTTTTACTCCTATAATTATAATTAATTTTAAAAATAATTAAATTTTTTATTTTTTTTATATTTATATTTTTTTTATATTTATTATATAAATTATTATATTTATAATATTTATTTTAATTAACTTTATATATAGAGTAATATTGATAAATTAAATTTTTCTATTTCTTAAACTAAATTTAATAATTTAATAATAAATAAAAATAAATACCATTATTTTACATATAAATAATTTAAAAATATTAATATAATAATTATAAAAACAACCCAAAAATAGAGGTAAATAAAAAAAAAAAAAATAAAAATATTATTTTATATTTTTTTTGTTATTTTTATTATTTATTTCATTAAATAAAATAAATGTATTTTTAAAAAAAAATTTATTTTTTTTTTTTATTTTTATTTGATTAAGTCAATCTCCACATTATTATTTATAATTTTAATATATTTTCTTTTAAAAATTATAAACTAATTTTTTTTTTTTTTTTTTTTATTTTTTTTTTTTTTTTTGTTTGAGATTTTTTAAAAATATTAATAAAAAATTTAATAAGTTTTTAAAAAAATTTTTTTTTTTTTTTTTTTAATATTATATATTATTTTTTTTTTTTTTTTTTTTTTTTTTTTTTTTTTTTTTTTATATAAAACTTTTAAAAATATTAATAAAATAGTTAAAATAGGTTTAAAAAAAATTTATTTTTTTTTTTTTATTAAAATAATGATTTTATTTTTATTTAATTACATTTTAATTGTTTTGATCTTTAATTATATATAATGATAATACTATAAAAAAGTTATAAAAAGATGATGTTATAAA
>JAJTUH010000013.1:600603-779499 GCA_036971555.1 Drechslerella coelobrocha | reverse complement strand
AATTATTTTTTAATTATTTTAATTATTTTATATATAATTATATGTAAAAAACTGAATTGATTCAAACCGATTCGCCCCACCAAGATTCAAAACCGCCCCAAACCATACCCAAGCTTAGCGCAATGGTTCGGTTCGGTTTATGGTTTAAACCGACCCATGTCATTCTCTAATTAAAATTAAAAAACCTAAAATTCTTTATTAATTATATAAATATTTGCTAAGTCACCCTTAAATTTATATAAATAAAACATTTGTAATAAGAAATTATATAAAAAACCAACAATACAAATAAATTATAATTTTTATTCATCAGCAAAAACTCAGAAGCTGCCAGATAGCATGGGATAACAATATATAAAATTTTAGAAAACAATTATATAATGTTAAAAAGCAAATGGGTCTATATGCTACCTTAGTATACTATATTAAAAAATCTTATAAACTTTATCAACTTTTAGATATCTAATATAAACTTTTTATAATAAAATTATTATTATTACCCCTTTTTTTCTATAAAAATTTTTTTAAATAAATTTTAAATCTCAATCAACCAATTTTTTAATAATATCTGTCATCAAATATTTAATATCCAATTATGGTATTTAAAAGCTTAATCTAAATACTTAAAAATAATAATATAAATAGTATTTAAAATTATACTAATTATTAATTATTTATATTAATATTAAAAGTCTAAAAAATATCTCATACCAGATTATTAGTATTTATTAATAATTTTAAAAAACATCAACAAAACCTATTAATTATTAATTTAAATTAGAAAAAAATAATAAAAAAAAAATTAATAAAACTTCAACAAAGTCCCATTAACTTTCTAATATTTAATATTAATTTCTCTCAATCAAATTTTTAAAAACAATCCAATTATAATATATTATTTACAAATAAAATACTATTGTTTTAAAAATATAAAAATCATATTTTCTTCTAATAATTTCATAATAAAATTTAATCTAATAATTCTAAACTTACACTATATATCCAAAATTTAATAAAATGTAGAAAACCATTAATACTTTTTATCAATATTATATATACTTATAATCTATTAATAAAGTTAATATTAATATTAATAAATATAACAAAATATTGAAAACTTTTATTTACATCTAATAAGTATTATTAAAAAGATTATATAAAACATTTATAATTTAGTAAATTTTAATATTAATAATTATTTAGAGCAAATAAAGAAATTATTAAATAAAACTTTTCTAGAATATCTTATAAAAAAAGACACAAAAGTTAGTCTAACCAATTAACCATACATCAAAAATCTATTAATAGATATATCTAAATTTTATTTATATATCCAATAATTTCAAAAGTTTTAATACATTAATATTAGAATTTAAATAAAAATAAAAAATTTAAAAGTTTTATTTTAATTAAAAAATTAAATTTTATAATATTAGTATAAGTTATTATATATATTTAAATTATTTTAAAATCATATAAAAACAATATTTATAATCAAACAATCAACTCCAAAACAGTAAACACATAAAATAAAACAATTAATATCTAATATTACATTTCTATTAAAGTAGACTAATAATTTATATTTTTAAATATCTTCAATAATTTATACCAAAATATAACTAATCAATCCTAACAAAAACTTATAACATACCACCAACATTTAATACAAAACTATATTAATATATTATTATCAAAGCCAGTTAATACAAAAAAATCTTAGATTTTTATTCCAATCTATAATAGCAAAAAAGCAGAGCTTAATATATTATTAAAGATTAATATCAAACACTTAACATCCACTTTAATTTTATAATATAATTTATAAAATAATAATATATTTATTAATATTCCAAACAATAATAATATATCAAACATTAAAAATTTATAAAATATTATTTAAAAATAGAATTCTACTTCTAATAACAAAATATACCATCCAGAAAATATACCAGATGGTAACCAGATGGCTCAGATGCCAGAAGACCTCCCTGCCATCCCTGCCATCTGATGGCAGGGATGGCAACAAATTTTTTTGCTGATGTTGGAAAAAAAATTAATAACAATATTTTTATCAATTAATAAAAATATAAATTATTATTTTATATATAAATATAAAATATTTTATTTAAAATAAAAACTAACCATATTTAATAAACCAAAAAAATAATATATTTATTAAAAATATTTAAAATATAATTTTTTAAAATAATAATTATAAATAATTTATTATTTTTATTTTTTAATCAATTAAAATTCTATAATTTCTTAAAATTATTATAATTTAATATAAATATCTTATTTGTAAAAAAATTAAAAATATTTTTTGATAAAAAAATACACATAACAAAAAAATATATTTAAAAATATATTTTATAAAATAAAAAAATATTAATTATTTTTAATATTTAAACATTTTTAAATAAGTTTTTATTTGTTGTAATTATTGTTTATTAAATAAATAAAAAATAAAATTTATAAAAATATTTAATTAATTTTAAACATCTAACAAAAAAACATACAAAAAATTATATTATTAAAATAATTTTATAAATTATAAAAACTTATAATTTAAAAAACTGTTTATATATAATTATTATTAATAATATTAATAATAACCAAATAATAATAAATTCTTTTATTTAATATTTTAATAATAAAGAAATTAATATTCTAAAATTATTAACAAATAAAGATAATAATAATTTTTAAAAAATTTTATAAAAAATTATTTTATAAATATTTCTTATATAAAATAAAAATTAATTGTATTTACCTTATTTTACCTATATCATTTAATTAGCAATCAATATCTTTATTAATAATATTAAAAATATTTTTAATATTGAAAATCTTTCTAAATTTTCAAAAATTAAAGAATTTAAAAAATTTAAAATTATATTTACTTTATTTTAAAAAACTTTTTCTATAATAAAATAATATTTTTTTTATATATAAAATAATATTTTTTTTATATATAAAATAATATTTTTTTTATATATAAAATAATATTTTTTTTTTTTTTTAATTTTATTAAATGAAATAATAAATGTGCATGCTATATAAAGTAATTATAATATCTCCTAATCACCTAAAACAATTTAAAAAACTACAAAAAAACCTTAAAAACTAAGCTATTTTAAAAAAAATATTAAATACCAATAAATTTATTCAACCAATTAAATTATATATTAATATTTGTATAAAATAGAATTTTATTTTAATAATACATCAGCAAAAAAATTTGTTACCATCCCTACCATTAGATAGCAGGGATGGTAGGAACAACTTCTAATATCTAAACCATCTAACTACTATTTAACACATTCTCTAGATATTATACCTTATTATTAGAAACAGAACCCCATCTTTAGATAATAAATTATAGATTTCCAGTATTTAATTTATTATTATTGTTTGGAATATTAATAAATATATTATTATTTTATAATTATTTTATAAATTTAAAGTAGATGTTAAATATTTGATATTAATTTTTAATAATATATTAAGTTTTACTTTTTTATTATTATAAATTGAAATAAAGTTGTACAATCTTTTTATATTAACTAATTTTAACAATAATATATTTATATGATTTTATATTAAATATTAATGGTATATTATAATTTTTTTTTAAGATTAATTAATTATATTTTAATATAAGTTTTTAAAAATATTTAAGGATATAAATTGTTAGTATATTATAATAGAAATAATATAATATTAGATATTGAAAATTTTATTTTATATATTTACTGTTTTGGAATTGATTATTTGATTATAAATATTATTTTTATATAATTTTAAAATGATTTAAATATATATAATAGTTTATATTAATATTACAAGATTTAATTTTTTAATTAAAATAGGATTTTTAAATTTTTTGTTTTTATTTAAATTCTAATATTAATAGATTAAGATTTTTAAAATTATTAGATATATAAAAAAAGTTTATATTTGTTTGTTAACAAATATCTAATGTATAACCAATTAATTATATTAACCTTTGTATTTTTTTTTGTAAGATATTTTAAAAAAATATTATTTAATAATTTTTTTATTTACTTAGAATAATTATTAATATTAAAATTTATTAGATTATAAATATTTTATATAATTTTTTTTAATAATATTTATTAAATATAATCAAAAGTTTTTAATATTTTGTTAGATTTATATATAATTAATATTAACTTTATTAATAATGGGTTGTATAGATATATTATATTAATTAAAAATATTAAAAGTTTATTATTTTTTATTAAATTTTAAATATATAATGTGATTTTAAAAATATTAAACCAAATTTTATTATAAAATTATTAAAAGAAAATATAATTTTTATACTTTTAAAATAATAATATTTTTATTTATGAATAATATATTATAATTAAATTGTTTTTGAAGATTTGATTAAAAGAAATTGATATTAAATATTAAAAAGCTAATAAGATTTTATTAAAGTTTTATTAATTTTTTTTTTGTTGTTTTTTTCCAATTTAAATTAATAATTAATAGACTTTATTAATATTTTTTAAAGGTGTTAATAAATGTTGGTAATTTGGTATAAAATGTTCTTTAAATTTTTAATGTTAATATAAATAATTAATAATTAATATAATTTTGGATGTTATTTATATTATCATTTTTAAATATTTAGGTTAAGCTTTTAGATGTTATGATCAAATATTAAATATTTAATGATAAATGTTATTAAGAAGTTGGTTGATTAAAATTTAAAATTTATTTAAGAAATTTTTTATAAAAAAAAAGGGGTAATAATAATAATCTTATTATAAATGATTTATATTAAATACCTAAAAATTAATAAAATTTATAAAATTTTTTAATATGGTATATTAAGGTAGCACACAGACCCATCTACCTTTCAACATTATACAACTGCTTCCCAAAGCCTCATACATTGCCATCCCATGCCATCCGGCAGCTTCTGAGTTTTTGCTGATGAAGATATTCATTTTATTTTTATTCTTATATATAAAAATATAAATATAAATTTTTTTAAATTATTCTAAGATTAAAAGGATTTTTTTTTATTTAATTAAGACTTCTTAAATTTCTTTTAGAAAATTAAAAAATAATATTAAATAATTATTTTAAAATATTATTTTTTATAATTTGTAAATAATTAAAGAATTTGGGATATTTTTTATTCTGTAATTATATTTAAATATATTGATAAAGTAAGATAATAATAAAATAAATATATAATATATAAAAAATAAAAATAACGTTTGCTTCAATTAATAAAATAAAGGGATTGAATAGAATGTAAGGGAACAATTTTGTTAAAATATGAAGATTATTAATAGATGGAGAAAGGTTGTTAATAATATTTAGATTATTTAGTACCTTTTCTTAATAAAATAGGTATCTATATTTCTATTTATATACAAGGGACTCTATTAGAGTCTCCTAGGGAGTTTTCAAGAAGGTTTTCTTAGATTTTTGTATTTATAGTTCTATTTAGTTTATGTCCTTTTACGCATACAGTTATGGTATGCGTCTATGTGCTGCGTCTACTGCAGCGTTTACGGCTGCAGACGTCTATCGACGTCCGTCGTGGCATGCCGTATCATGACAGATATTAATATAGATAATAATTATATATGTATTATGGATTATAATATATTTAAAATTAAATATTATTCATAAAAAATAATATATGCTTATTTATTATATATAATATAATTAATTTATAATATTATTAAATATATATATAAAAAGTTTATATAATCTTTATAAAAATAAAAAAATCTTTTTTTTTACTTAGGTAAATATTTATTTGTTTAAAATATTTATATATATAAGATTTTGTTTTGATATTAGGTTTTTATATGTTTATTATAAGTAATAATTATAATAAAATATCTTTTATTTATAATTATATAAAAGCTTAATAAAAATTATACAATAGAATTATTAAATACTATATTTAAAAGTATGTATGTTTAAATATTTATGTAAATTAAAATGTAAACAATATGTGTATAAGGCTTATGGCTATATTAATAAATATTAAGCATATATATAACCTATAATTATATATATATGCTTATATTATAAACTTAACAAGGCCTACTTTAGGAATAAACAACTATTTATATAATATATATATCTTTATTGTATAATTGATTACTTTACATGTTAATAGATATACATAACATGTTCGTAGTCGTATCTTACAAATATCTAATAATATTTTTTATATAAAATAATCTTATATACTTAAATAATTAAAATTTTTTAATAAATAAATTATCTTTAAAAAACTCATCAATTAATTTAAAAACAATATTAGCCTACTTATTATTATTATTACATTTTCACAAAAACAATCTATTGATTGTATAAAAATATACACACTTCCTAACTAAAGCCTAAATACTTAGATTATTCAAACAATCATAATAGATAACTCTACTTAAATCTACTAAAACAATAGGTCTGGGTATAGGTGTAACACTAATATTATATTTAATTATACAATAACCATACCAATATGTTTATAAAATTTTTAATAATCTGGTTATAAAGTCTTTTGTATTCTTCAACAAATAAGACTTTAATAAATATATAAATTAATATACTAGGTGTATTAAATAAAAGCTTTTCAATAAATATCTTAGAATATTATATTAATTAATATATTTGTTTTTAATAAATTATAAAAAAATATTTATATTATTATAGCAATATAATACTGTTATGTAGATATTAATATTATTAATAAATGGTTTTAAATAATAATTATTAAAAAAATATAAAATAAAAATATAATTATTGGTTTTCAATAATTATAAAATATATAATCAATATTTATTATATTTAACAATAAAATCAATATTTATTATATTTAACAATAAAATCAATATTTATTATATTTAACAATAAAATCAATATTTATTATATTTAACAATAAAATCAATATTTATTATATTTAACAATAAAATTAATATTTTATATATTTCCAACATATTTTCTACTATATATAATAAATATATAAAGAAATCCTAGTTTGATTTTTATTAAAATATATATAATTAAGCTATCTTTATAATTTAACAGGAATTAATATTACTAAGTTAATAAATAAAAAAAATATGTGGGATAAAATATATTAAAAAAAAATGGGAGGTTGCTTTATATAATATAATAAATATTATTATAATATATAGATTGATTAATTGATAAATATATAAACTGATTGATGGACTGGTTGACTCGGATGAAAAGAATATAAAAACATGTGTACCGTGACCATTATTTATAAAATAAGAATTGCATCACATCATAGTATAAAGTATATTATATGTAATCACCTAATTACATACAAAAGACATTGCGTATAGGAAATATAGATAAATGCGGAATAGAATAAACAAACAAACCTTTAATCTCTACACTAGTAGCATTCTAATAACTGTTCAGACTGGTGTGTCTGTAACAATAATATTTTTTAAAAAATAAAATAAAATTATAAACATACTAGTCTAAATGATTATTTAAACACTAATATTGTCTAACAAACACTAACATCAACTATTTAAATACTAATACTTCAACTCTATACATTATATAATTTATATTTTACTTATATATAAATTTGCACACCTGTTTATCAACATTTATCAAATTAAAAAATAATAACAATTTAGCATCTATCAAAAAATAAACACCAATTATCTATCATCTATCACCATAAAACAATAACAAACATTCATTCATTATTATTTAAGTATATAAACAAATTTTATATATTTAAATAGTTAAATTTCCTTAACAAATAAATAATTTTTTTAGAAATTTATTAATCAACTTAAAGATAATGTTAGCCTATATATTATTGTTATATTTTTATATAAACGATCTATTTATTTATTAAATATACATACTTCTTAGCTAGAGCTTGAGTATTTAAGTTGTTGAGACAATTATTGTGGATAACTCTACTTGGATCTGCTAAGGCAGTAGGTCTGGGTACAGGTATAGCAGTTTGATTTAACCCTTATAATTCCTTTTCCTGAGCCCCTGACTGTCACGTCATAATCTGTTCTGGCTAGCTCAACCAATGTAGTTCAGGTTGATGATAACTGGCGCCTTACTGGGTAAAACTCTCCCGATAACACCGAGGGTATAAAAACGTGCCTTCTCCTCATACGTATCTCCCGGCACCATAGCCAGGACAGATGAATCTCCTTGGATGTTTGCTGTCCCGACAAGATAAGTTTGGGAAGCTCCTAGCTCTGAAAATGTGCTAGGATGCCGTCAGTTTTAAGATTGGCTTATGAGTATTTATATAACTGGTCGTAAACTCACAAAAGTCCTGCAGGCGCGACGGAGTTCAAAAACCTCAAGGCTATTGGGACGGTTCCAATAGGAGTATTATAAGGCCAATCTAAGCGGAATCTAATGCTTGCCATTTTTTCGGTTTGGAGGATGAGATTCCTTCGTGGACGAGGTAATGCAAGTGGCGATTGTAGGTGGTGATTGTAACTGGCGGATGGATTGGATGTTGGACTGAAAGACCGGCATCACTCGCTCAGGACAACCTCTTTATATAAATAAATCTGTGACTAGAGGACTTTCTTAATGCCAAGGGTTGGACCTTCAGCTTTCAGCTAGAGATTTTGAAATTCATCAACTCTGGTCTCGCGAACTAGCCACTCATTTACAAAGTTTTCCATGTTATACTTGTTGCGTCCGGGTAGGAGGCCAATCAACTCTATTTCTCGACAAATTTATAAAATTAGGATGGATCAAGAGAAGACGGTGATAGGGCTGAGCTAGGCAAAATTTTCTCTCCTTCTTCTAGAATTAAAACGAATCCGCTAGAAGGATAGAGTGGTTATTGCCGTTTTAACGGGAAAGTACAAAATACTATGTGTTTCTGTTGTATACTACTCTTTTAAGCGTTGCATCGCCTTGTTTCGCCAGCCTGGGCGGGTTTGTGGCGTTTGGGCGCTTAATTTCAGCTTCAGCCGTACCTGAGGAAGTAGATCTTTGAGCTGAGTACCTACTCAGGTAGTTTGCCTTGCGCCCCCGACGGAACTGCAAATCCCACCCTGACATAGAGGCTTTTGTCACACGGTACGTGCACCGTCTTGGCGAGAGTGTGGATGACCTATGGCAGCTTGTGATCCGGGCTTCGGCGAATTTATTTCTGGTTGCCAAGTGTGAATTTTGCCTATGGTTGATTACTTGATCTTTGATATAAGCTGTAGGCTAATAGTAGTATTGACGTAGCATTCGCTTTTGTAGAATAGGAAAGCTTTGTTTGGGGCACGGCCGCACGTGTGCACAGGTGTGTCGGTGTCGGGCGGCCATTTCTGGCCCTCATTACTGCGCTATTCACGTCTATTGGCGAGATAGTCGGTCTCAGGCCGCCTGTCCGATAATGCTAGAGTTATCAGGTGGCAGTAAAATTGGTACTTTTGTTCATGAGCGGTATGGGTTCATAGCTTCATAGCTTCATATATGCTGCGCGTGCCGGTATTCTCAACGATTGTTGGAGGTTGGTGTATATGATACAAACGCAAAGCTCCTAATTCAAATTCAATGTCACCATATACACAACCCTTCTAAAACTTTTACTTCCTTGGATTTTTAGGCATACCGATGCATGATGGAACCTAAGAGCACCACCCGGAGGCATGAACCAATAGATATAGTCCTGCAGCCTCAAAAAATTCGTCTTTAGTTATCCAATGAACATCTTTCGTCACGCTGGTCATTTCTGCAAGGCCACATAGGAGAACGCAAGAATATGTAATACGGTATGGATGACCAAGAAAAATGAAAGCGCAGCACATGATAGTGAAATTTATGCAGCCCAAATCGAAATCTAGTGGGTTACGCACCTTTTTATTGAATTACAGGATTGATATATCATAGAGACCAGCTGATGAGGTTTTCTCGCAGATCTTCTTCTGCGACCTCCATCGAGTGCCAGTTTTGAGATAAGCCTTGGGTTAACCTTTCATGGTTTAAGTTCTCAAGGCCCGTCAGTGGATTTGGAGATACTGGATCCGTGATACTTGAACCCCTGTTCGTTGAGGTAGGCTTTCCAGTTAGCAGGCTACTTCTCGAAGCACTCGTTTTAGATGCGGACTGAGAGATTGGGCGAGGGTTCAAGATGGCAGAGCTATTGGTTGTAGAAAAGTCCATCGGCTGTCGCTCAGAAAGTTGAAAACTTCGCGCTCGCTTCCACGGAGAGTCACCGGATTGAGGCCAGCTGCCGAGCCTGTGATTTGAAGAACGGTGGCTAGCCGCGCGAAAATCTGAGATACCGGTATTGCCCTCACCCTCATCCGCGATACTGGAATAGTGTATGGGCTCGGTGCTGGCGATTTGTTGCTGGTCCCTTTCCCCCGCCCAGCCGTTCCCTCCAGAGAAAATATCTTCGATACAGTCAACAGCGTTTAGCTCCCCGGTCTGAAGCTGCCAGGATGCTGCCAGGGATTTTCGATATATATCCTGTATGCGATCCTTTTCTCTGGAATGTGCTGATATGTTTGAAATTTCGGCACTATATGCAGGGTTTGTTACAGCCTGGTTGGAGGTGGCATCCATGTTATCTGAAATTGATGATTCGCCCATAGCAATCCCAGCAATTCCGGAGAATACTTGGGCAGGTCTAAGGTCTGGACTAGTATGGGTGTTAGATAGAAGAAGCGAATATGGTAGAAGTTGGGCGCATACACTTTAAAACTGGCATCTCCAGAAATTTGCCTCAATTCTGTTGATATTTGAACTGTAGAATTTATTTTGCTAGCTTGCATCAGGTATCGTCTGTTCTCCCGATCGCGGCCAACATATTCTGCAAGGTTCAATTCTAAGGTTCCGAGTACTATTCTCTCTCTTCCGCTGTATTCTTGGATGATTTCAAGATCAAGATATACCGGTGAAAGCATTCCAGTGCGGTCAACTGTCATTTTGACCACCAATTCCTTGATGTAACTCCAAGATACTCGGTGTTCCTTGATAGGAATTTTGCTAGTTCGACCCCTCGATTCCGCTAAGGGGGAATCGCGGATATGCCATTTTACATATGCTAGGCCACTGACGAGAGGAACATTGTTCAAGTCATGGACTTGGAGTTTGAGATTAAACCGGGGCTAGGAGGGATAATTATAGATGGAGGTGTCAAAGCCTTCTCAACGCCGCATGTGTTTCGTGTATGGGGAACGTACCCGACGGGATTTGGGAACTGTAAGATATCAACCGGAGGTTTAATGAGAGTAAATATCGAAGAAGCGTTGCTATATATTGCTTGCTTACCTACGAATGAGTGCATGTTGCGTGGCCGTGTCGAGATGAGAGATGGATGAAGTTCACCCAAGAGGTACCTAGGTACTTAAGGATAGTAATACGACGCGATAAACGCGGTCGCCGCTAATTGGAAGGGAGCTTACCGGCTCACGAGTTAGCGCTCACCCCAGAGCATCAGACCCTTGATTGAGATGACCCACCTCACGATTTGTCTCTCTTGCTATACATATCCTGGTGGTGTTTGAGAAGCTGGCTCCGGCATCTCGCTTCATCACACCCAAGTTATATTTCAATTTTGATGCTTTAGTAGTTGGCCCTCATCGTCGTGACCACGGTGTCCATGTTCCTTCAATGCCGCCGCCTCTAACTCTGACTGAGCTGCTGGCTCATCCTGGAATGAAAGATGTTATTATACCCTTGGATCCCAACCGGAAGGGGCTTGCAGAAGTTGCCGGTGGGAGGGGGGGTCCGATCAAGGTTTGAAGGGATCTAGTCACACATTCCACACACCACGCAGATAGATGACTTAAGTATGCACATTTAGCTACCTGTTTACTGATATTTTAAAACCCTTAGATTAACTATGAAGTTCACGGCACAGGTCCAATATGCATGGTCTTCATCATGGGCCTCAGAGCACCCTTGATTGCCTGGCAGAGACAAATCCGTTACTTCGGGCATGAGCTCGGTGATAAGTTTTCGATGCTGGTGTTCGATAACAGGGGAGTTGGTAATTCGGACAAGCCTCTCATGAGATACAGTACAAGCGAAATGGCCGAAGATGCCATTGTATGCATATGCGACGCTTCTCGAACTTTGAATTTCATCCGAGCTGATGGGTAGATTGTAGGAACTTGTGGACCATGTCGGCTGGACAAAACCAAAACAGCTGCATATAATCGGGGTTTCCATGGGAGGGATGATCGCGCAAGAGCTGTCCTATAGGCATTCTGATAGGGTGGCCTCAGTTGTATTCCAGTCAACAGCTGCCGCTATAAAATCGGAAGTGGTATGATACATCAGCGAGGCTATGTTTCTTCTATTGAGTTGCTGAAAACCTACGTGAAACAGTCATTCTTTGAGAATATAAAACGGAGGGTTGCTCTGATAAAACCAAAATCACTGGAAGAACGCCTCCAGGCCTCTCGCGACATTCTTTTCGGACAAAAATATATCAATAGTCCCGATGAGATTGGCGTTTTCCCTACAAATGCGGATCGTTTCAATGCCGAGGAAATATGGAAAACCGAAAATATCAATCAACCACCGTTTCTCGGGTTCCTGTCCCAATTAGTCGCAGCGGGTTGGCATTCATGTAGCCCCCAAAGGCTAAAATATATTGCTGATAACATCGATTCAATCATGGTTATGTATGGACTGCAGGATAAAATGATTGAGCCGTAAGAACCCTTAATTATACCCCATATTTTGTTGGCGGCCATACGGGTATGCGCATGTGCTTAAGGTCTACGTCAGGTCACATTCGAAATACTTGGTAGAGAAGCTGGGCCCTTGCGCTCAAGAGATGGTCTTCGAAAATGCCGGACATGTTCTCAGCACCGAACATGTACACGAGTATAATAAAATGGTAAGGGAGTTTGTTGAAGCCGCCGCTCGAAAGTTGCAGGATAATACACAACCAAACTAGTGGTATGAGTCTTATTTTTTAGCTAGTAGGGAAGTTTTTCTATTGTACAAATGTATTACGACTTCTATCTGTTATTGTTCTGAGAGGAGGTTGATGTAGCCTTGAGGATTGTTGCAACATGTATCGCGAGTGATGATACCAAAGTCAACTGTTGAGTGTGGGGCTCCCAAGAAAAATAGTTGATACTGATCATATCGAACCCTCTAAGTGAATCGGCAAAGAAACTTGGGACTAATCCAGTTCCAGAATGTGCGAATGCCAAAGTATCCTTTTCATTACTTTTAAGAAACTGTTTTGTCTAGAAATTCTTTGGCTTCATTGATTTTGCTGGCCAAGAATGGGCTCCCGCCACGATCAGGATGATTGAGAAGCATGAGTTGTCGGTGATTTTTACGAACGTTGGCCTTTGTCAGATTTCTCTCACTACTTGGACTCGCATCTTACGTTAGCCAAGCAAACTTCAATATAGTGTATATAGTATAGATGGCGGATATTGGCTGGGTTACGAAGGACTCCAGACCTTAGAGAGAGAATTAATGCTGCTTCTCGTCGGCTCATCCGAGGGTCAAATCCTCCTTTGTAAAACTGTTTCCCGAATCCGATCTCCGTCCCAGGAATAGCTTTATATCTTCGCAAAGCCTGTAGACTACAGTTTGCACCCCAATTCTATAAGCTTGGTTTGTCAATGAAGGCGACCGAATACATAGAAGTTCTTACCCGACGCGTCCCTACGAGCAGCCCGGTGTCAGTCAGAATGTAATTTCTAATATATAGCAGGAGTGGAAGAATATACTGACCATAAAGGCCGCGGCTGCAACGCCGACGCCGACTAGAACTACATTCATCGAAGCTCTTGAACTTGCGAGTGCAGTGATACATAGAAAATGTGGTTTGGGAGTTCACTTGCTTTTCTTCTTAATTTTTTTTCTTTTTCTTTTCTTTTTTTTTCTTTTCTTTTTCCTTTTTCTTCCTCGTTCTCTTTTCCAAGCCTCGCTTGGGCTCGTCTTATCTTTCCTTCTCCATCGAATGTCGCTTATATTTACTTTGTGCGAGTACCACACAACCAAACAAAGGCTCGGCTGTGGCTAAGATCTCCTGATATCAAATGATCACCTCCAGACTTAGCAAACTAGATTTCAATGAAAAGCCGAACAGCACAAAATACATCGACCGACGGTTCTAGGCAACCTAATGTAACGGTTTATTGTGTCTGTCGTAGACCGGACACTGGAAAATGGATGATAGGATGTGATGGATGCGACGATTGGTTTCACGGCGAATGTGTCCAGCTTCAGCCAGATGACGAAGACCTTGTGGACCAATACTTCTGTAAAAAAAAACCCTTCACTATCTCACGGGGGGCCAAAGTCTGACATTTATTTAACCATATTCCTATCATGCTAACCTTTCTAGGCCCCAATTGCCACAATAAAGGGTTTGGCACGACTACTTGGAAACGCAAATGCAGGCTACCCTCTTGTCAAAGCCCAGCTGCGGTGAACAGCAAACCCCCTTCGAAATATTGCTCCCCAGAACATGGACTTGAATTCTTCAAATCAAAGCACAGGTTGGCGGAGTACAATTCTAGTGAGCTCTCGGCCGTTGTTGGTGCCGTAAAAGATGCCTCAAGTTTTCAAACACTAGGAAATAGTGTTACTGCCCCTCAGAGCCCTATTGGTCGCGCAAAAATCGATGCCCTTCTACTCCAAGAAGCCGAAAAACTAAAGCCAATGAAAGGGGTGCTTACCCGCCAGCAGACCCGACTTGATAACCGTTCCCGGTTCATAGGGATGGTGAAAGACCGTCAGAAACGTGTTGCAGAAGAGCTGCGTGGTGAGTCTGACCAAACTTCAAAAGGCATCAAAGAAATATGTGGGTTTGATATTCGGCTTGCAATGGATGATGACGAGTTTGCAGACTGGTGTGATGGTGAGGAAGGCAGCGTCGCATTTTCTCAGGGGCAAATTGGTGGCCGCGAGAGCCTCTGCATGAAAAGGAAATGCGAAAAGCACAAATATTGGTTAAGGATTGCTATGGAGGATATGGAATTAGAGGAACGGCTAGTCAACGAGGGTACTGCTATGGTTTTGGGCGAGGAGAACGGAATGCGACAGCGACAAAACGTTAAATTATTGATGGAACACCAACGTTTGAAATAGTACGTACGGTCGAACGGCTCTCACGTTTACGCCTTCTTCGACTGTAGCCAATTTTTGAGCCATATTTAAAGGTAATGTTGTTTTTAACATCCTGTTTGGGCACTCGTAAACTGTTTTCACCCTTCATGAGTCACGCTTATAGCCCATTGAATATCCACGTATTGGACGGCTGTGGAAGCTGACCGTTCGTTCGTTCGTTCGTTCGCTTACAGTCCTAGGCTCGACATCTAAGTCTCACATTGCAGCTATTGCATAGTACACAAGACTTCCGAGCTTTTAAAGCATCATTTGACACCTTACACAGGACGCCTTACACAGGACTACACACTTGTGAGCTCAGTCACCAAGCTCGCCTAACGGGCCAGACTCACGACTTTTGCAAAAGGAGAAGTTTGTATACAAGATCATACTAGGCTCCTCTCATCTAGCCAGTCCCTCAATCCACCAAACTTCCTGGGCCTTTTTCTCTTTCACCCTCAAATTTCTTGTCTTTTGTGATTCAACTACTACTTGTTCATGCCAAATTTTGTCACGAAAGAAGACACACTCTTTATACTATATGGCTAGTCGAATGCGGCGTTTTAGCCAGTTGGTGTTGACCACTGACCACTCGATCGAGCAAATATCTTGAGCATATAAGTACTTGGGTAGGTACTGGTCTCGCGTTGCCAGTCTCTGCTGTTGTGTTGTGATGAGGTGGTTTGATCTCCCCCCCAAAAAAAAAAAAAAAAACTTGGCACTAGCAAACATCGAAACCGCTCCCGAAAATACTTGCTGAGGCAGAAAATAAATAAATTTTCTCGATTGTAACATCTTCTCAGTTACCGTTCTTGTCGTGGAGTATGAGGTATGTCTAGAACTTCACAAATAGTACCCTACTTTCATTGACCGGTATGCTTATGATAATAAAGGATCGAAACTTGCTATTTCTGTTCCCATCCAGTGTACCCTTCAAAGGGTATCACATTTGTTCGCAATGACGCCAAAGCCTTTCGTTTCTGTCGTTCAAAATGTCACAAGAACTTCAAGATGAAGCGGAATCCACGGAAGGTATAGAATCCCATTGGCTATCTTCGAAGTTTTAGCCTCTGTATGTTTGCTGACCCGGTGTAACTTACAGCTAAAATGGACCAAAGCGTTCCGGAAATCTGCAAATAAAGAAATGGTTGTGGATTCAACACTCTCGTTCGCTGCTCGACGAAATGTTCCGACACGTTATTCTAGAGAATTGATAGCCGCCACTTTGAAAACCATGCAGCGGGTTTCTGAGATCCAGACCAAGAGGGAGAGGGCATTCTACAAGCGTAGAATGGCTGGAAATGCCACCTCACGGCGCGCAGCAGACAAGAAACTTGTCGAAGAGAACCAGCATATGCTTCCAGAAATTAGAGCCAAGCTATCGCGTACGGAAAGCGAAAAGACAGAGGGTGTTGAATCAAAAACGGTCTTTGACGAGGCCGCATATGCCATCACTTTACCATCAGGATCCGACACACTAAGGAAACGGCTACTGGCCCAAGAACAAGATCTTATGGAAATTGAATAGCGTAGAGACTTCGAAAGGGAATTACCTGATTGTAAAATCCGTAACTCATGGAGTTACGGTTTATGTTCCTCATCTCCATATGCCTTTGTAGTCAGGTTGGGTGCATGGGAGTTTTAGGTTGAATTTTCGGGCATTCGATGGCTTTAGGGACGGCAATTGCATCTAAATTTGGAAAGATGTAAACTTACAGTATATAACTATGTAGTTTAAACTTAGATAATCTTTACCTAGCTCTGCTACCTTTTATCCTCGTGAGTCGAATACAGATTGCCTCCATGACTCCCCATTCGAGCCTATTGGTTCTTCGAAAGTAAACATCGTATTCTTTCGAAAAACATGACCTTACCAGTAGTTGTAAATACCTGCACTTTGGATTTGGGGTACCCTCAGGGTCCTAGTGCACGTTTTGTGCGCAGAGAGTTCTGAATCCCGATGTATGCCTACTAAGTACCTAGGTAGTGAGCGCCCTTGGTTGATGTCGGGCGTTGGTCCAAGGGTCTCGCTAAAGTTTCGTCAGCATAAGTGATGGCAACGAAAAAAGGGAAGTGACACTACAAGTGATCGAACATGGCCTTACTACAACACCATCTTTTTTATTTTACACGCACCCGGCCATCACTACCATCCAGCTCTCTATTTCTGATGTCACTTACGGTGCTATTTGCATAGTTATCGATAAGTGAGTCGGCTGGACCCTCACGCACCCACCACAATGATAGGCTCGATACAAGCACTGCACCCTGCTGCTAGAATACGACTTTTTTCGTCATCACGGGGCTTATATGGGAGGAAGGATACTTATCATGTTCGCAACCTACCGGGAAGCACCTGGCAGATCTTACGCAAATACTCTACCTCAAATCTATCATCTAGCCGTGACCAGAGAAACAACGACTCAAACCAATCACCCCAAGACTCTCAGGAAACATCCGAAAATAAACCTAATCCCGGTAGCCAATCACGGAATGCCGGTGAAAAGTTAGGTAATAATGGAAACCAAGTACCAAAGCAATCCCAATCAGATAGAGCTGAACCGACAAAGCCGAGACCTTCACAAACGGCGGAAAGTGATCAACCTCGCGGGAATAGCAACAACGGGTTCCGTCTGGGAAACTTCCCTGCTAGTGGTGGCGGTACCAATGGCGGCAATGGTGGTGGAAAAAGAATGGATTTCAAAATGGACCTACCATCTTTACTTACTTCAGCAGTTGTATCTTATCTCCTTTATAGGACTGTATTTCCTGGAGAGAACGGCAGAGAGATTACCTGGGAAGAATTTCGGACGACCTTCTTCGATAAAGGCCTTGTCGAAAAGTTAACTGTTGTCAACCGCCAGAGAGTCAAAGTCAGCTTGCACAAAGAGGCCACGTCGAGGGTTTACCCGGACTCAAATGCTGCTAGTGGTAGTTTGGTATATTACTTTAGTATCGGTTCGGTCGAAGCATTTGAAAAGAGGTTAGATGATGCGCAACGAGAGCTTGGGATCCCGAGCTCTGAGCGGATACCAGTTGCATATAAGGACGAAATCTCATGGTTTGGAACGTTTCTATCTCTGGGACCATCGCTTTTACTCCTCGGATCTATATTTTGGCTTTCGAGACGAGCATCTAGCGGCGGATCACAAAGTGGTATATTTGGAATTGGAAAAAGTAGAGCAAAACTCTTCAACCATGAAACAGATATCAAAACCAAGTTCAAAGACGTTGCTGGTATGGATGAGGCGAAAGAGGAGATCATGGAGTTTGTGAAGTTCCTACAAGAACCAGGGGTATATAAAAAGCTGGGGGCAAAGATTCCTAGGGGCGCCATCTTATCCGGCCCGCCTGGCACTGGAAAAACATTACTTGCAAAAGCAACCGCAGGCGAAGCACAGGTACCTTTCTTTAGCGTCAGTGGCTCGGAGTTCGTTGAAATGTTTGTTGGAGTTGGTCCGTCACGCGTGAGGGACCTGTTTGCAAAGGCCAGGAAGAATGCACCTTGCATTATCTTTGTGGATGAGATCGATGCTATTGGTAAATCGAGAGCCAAAGCGAATTTCGGTGGGGGAAACGACGAAAGGGAGAGCACTTTGAACCAACTACTCACCGAGATGGATGGGTTCAATACATCGGAACAAGTGGTCGTGCTTGCAGGCACCAACAGGCCCGATGTTTTGGATAAAGCCTTGATGCGTCCAGGTAGATTCGATCGTCACATTGCCATAGATCGGCCGACCATGGAGGGGAGGAAGCAGATATTCCTCGTACATCTTAAACGCATTGTCACAATGGAAAATCTGGACGAACTTGCTGGGAAACTGTCTGCATTGACGCCGGGGTTTTCAGGAGCAGATATTGCGAACTGCGTCAACGAGGCTGCTCTAATAGGTAAGAATTATGGCTACTAGTTTTTCAATCGGATACTTATCTATTATCAGCTGCTAGGAAGCTTGCGGACTCCGTAGGCCTGACCCATTTCGAGCAAGCTATTGAAAGGGTAATCGGAGGGTTGGAGAAAAAATCACTTGTACTGTCACCAGAGGAAAAGAAAACGGTAGCCTATCACGAGGTAAGTTTCTACAGCTTTTATTGTCTGAAACGATTTTGCATTTGCACTTCAAAGAAAGGCACTTATATGAGGGTCTAGGCTGGGCACGCGGTATGCGGTTGGTATTTGAAGCATGCCGATCCACTACTAAAAGTCTCCATCATACCTCGAGGCCAAGGGGCTCTTGGATATGCACAATACCTCCCTCCAGGCGATTCGGTATGGAACAACCACTGCGATTTTGCCTTGAGTGAGGTTATTAACGATTTATTATAGTACCTCATGAACGTATCTCAGCTAATGGACCGCATGGCTATGACATTGGGTGGTCGTGTATCTGAAGAACTTCATTTCGATACCGTTACGAGTGGTGCAAGTGACGACTTCAACAAAGTAACGAGAATGGCAACTGCTATGGTTACAAAATGGGGAATGTCGAAAGATGTTGGCTACCTTTATTTCGAGGAAGACCCGAACCAATTGCATAAACCATTTTCTGAAGAAACGGCCCGGAAAATCGATTCAGAGGTTCGAAGGCTGGTGGATCAAGCTTATCAGCAGTGCCATGCTCTCCTCACGGAAAAAAAGCGAGAAGTTGGACTGATTGCAGAAGAGCTCTTATCAAAGGTATATAAAGCTTGGATCAAAGGATATCTGAATAGCAGCTCTGACAAACCGGATATCTAGGAAGTTCTAGCTCGCGATGATATGATTCGTATTCTTGGCAAACGACCATTTGAGGAGAGAGACAAGCAGTTTGAAAGATATTTCCAAGGGAAGGAAATCAGTGCCCCACCACCACCCGCAACTGAGATGCCACCAGAATCCGAGCCTCATCCACTCTCTACTTGAGCGTTACAGGTTTTATACTATAATTCTGTTCACTGTACATATTGCTTGCTTAACTGCCCGGGAAAAGCGTTTCAAACGAAAAAATGTAAATATCAGCCGATTGGGGCCACTTCAGAACGTATGTCGATACAATCCACTATATAATCCGTGGGTTTACTAGTACGAGTGTACATAAATTGGACAAACGAAGAGATCCTTGAACAAAAAATCCTTGTATAATATGTCTCAATCCCTTTTCGAATCGCTTTCTGGGAAATAGAAACCGCCATCTCTGATCGCTTGGATCCGAGGTAAAAACATGCTTACATGTTTCTGATACAAGTTATAGTCTTTGTATTTGTTTGCAGTTATTCGTTCGGTGAACCAGGTGGACCCCTGCAGTTAGATGATTAGTTAGGGGGGTTGGGCCGAAGCTCAATCTGAGGCCAGGTGTAGAAAGCTACGCACTTGGAAGAGGAATAGATAGAAAAGAGCACCCACGCCAGACCAATTATAAATGCTATCAGTGACTGGATCCGTTGTTAGTTAATATTTCTTTACCTCGATGACCAGTCTTGGTACTAGACAACTACAGCAATGATCTTTTCCTCACCAAATGCAGACCACTGATACAAGAGAACCCAAAACAACTGTTCTCCGGTAAAGTTAGGATGCTAGTACCATCCTTTCAGTTAGCGTTTAGGGACTGAAGATATCGATACAATTAATTGCTTACCCGAGAGAACGCCCACAACCCCGTGCAGAGAAATCCACGCTCCAGTTCAGACTTTTCCCAACCGGCTGGGCAATTACCGGATTGCTTATAGCTAGCTTTAGCTTGGTGGAAATCTTTCCTTCGTTTAGTGTATCTAATGCAGGTGCTTTTTTTTTTTTTAGGGGGGGGCGTTAACGTACTCCATTGTTGCTGGTCAGCGAAAAACTCCAGGAGAACTGCTAGCATCATTCCCCGTGAGAAGACTGTATCAGCTGTTGTAGCAGCCTCCAAGGGACCAGGAAAATTTCCAGCTAGAACCACAAAAAGGTAAACAGGAGTTGTAATTGCAAGGAGGAGGAAGTTTTGGATGAAGCTAATGAAGGTGAGGTCTAAAAGAAAGAAGGCAGGTTTGCCAATGGATTCCCGGATGACTTCCCACCGGTAGTCTTCAGAAGACCATTGATAGCCACCTCTCCTCCAGTAATTATAAGTCAGTCGGATACTCCATATCACGATGGAAATCATTGCGGTGTCGACCCGATCACAAGGTAGGTTGTTGATATGGGCCCAATAAGAGTAATGGCAAGCATATATAGCAGGGATGATGCTCCACAATCGGTCGACTTGGCTGAAGTTCCTTGTGGCCTCTGCTGTCACTAAGGTCAAAATTGAAAGCACAAGCGCAAGAAGGGTTGATGTTGCCAGTGGGTTGGTTTCTTTATAGAACACTGAAAACTCCAATTGTCCGTTGACAACTTGCAGGAGATTGCTGGCTGCAATTTGGAAGAGCCCAATGATGTCGGGGAAAGATTGGGCTACATCATTCATGTGCTCGAATGACGGAAGCGCCGCCATATTTATGAGAGTTGGGTCAAGAGGCCTTGAATTCGGCGGTTCTCTTGTCGGGATCTTGGCTTTTGCGAGTGGTTTCTGTGGCCCACTATCTCCGGTTGATTGTGGTGTAGGTACCTAACCGACCACCAACGCAGTTGCGACGCTTAATAGGTTCTATCTATGTCTTGGCGAATAATCTGATGACGTAAGGGTAGAGGCCCCACGCTGCTCGAACGCGTTTACGCATAGACCTTACGGAGTGCGCCGTACTTATGCAATGTCCTTCATGCGTTCCTCCGGGGTCTGGTGATCGGGATTGCTTACATCTCCTCAGCATCGGATGTTGCGGTTTTCTGCTCTTGGCTTGCACCGGTTTTATACAAGAGCGCGAGCCCTCAGAGAGTGTTTTGGTTTATTTCACCCCTTTTCTAGTTACAAATTTACTTCAACGTTTCCCCAAGAGACCAAGAAATAGCACAAGCGACGGCTTCCTCGATACAGCTTCAATACCATGCCATGGCCTATGTAAATGGAACCACAAACGCAACAACCAGTACGACATCGGGTCTCGCCAACAACAATGGAGGCCTTGACCTACATGATAGCTTACGATTTCGTTCAAGTAACTCACATTTGAAGCCGGACGCGCCCTTATTGTTGGATGACGATGCGCTCTCTAGTGGTCGGTCCACTCCTTTGCCTCAAGATGCTCCACCATCGATGAAATCAATCCACCATGCGAAGAAACAAAAGCGTCGAAAGCTGTTTCCCACTGTGAGCTATGAAGAGAGAGTAAGCCATTTTGATCCTCAATCTCAACATCGAGACTTTAGAGGCTTCTTTACTCTTTTTTGGGTGGGACTTTTTATCATGGTTTTGACTACGGGAGCGAGGAATATCAAAGAAACCGGTCGTGTCTTCCGAACATCAATATTCACCCTTTTTACAGAAGACATACAAGTACTAGCGCTCTCTGATCTCCTCATGGTTGCTAGCACCTCACTCACCTTGCCCCTCCACAAGTTTTGGAGGCGGCGGATATTTGAAGTAGGATGGGGCAATGGTGGATATATTTGTCAATATATGCTACAACTTGCGTGGCTTGCTATATGGGTATATTGGCCCTTCGCGCGTGGTTGGGTATGGTATGTATCCTAGCTAATGTCTTGGCCCCGGAAGAGAAGAAGCTATTGGAACGTCAGCGTTAACAGGAGGTTTAGGACGCATCAGGTGTTTTTCACCTTGCATACCCTTGTATTATTGATGAAAATGCATTCATACGCCTTTTACAATGGGCATCTTTGCGAAACTGAGAGGAAATTGCACCAACTTGACAACAATGTTTTGAGCATGGAATCCAAATCAGATACTGCTCTACGCGAAGTCTTAGCATATGAACTTACCTCGCCGACAGGAATGACGCAGTATCCGAAAAACCTGACCTGGCACAATTACCTTGATTATCTCCTCTGTCCTACGCTATGCTACGAGATTGAATACCCTCGAACTCCGAGTATAAGATGGAATATAGTGGCAGAAAAAGCCGCTGCCGTCTTTGGTTGTGTCTTTCTGCTCACTCTGACCTCGGAAGAGTTCATTGCCCCAGTAGTATGTGTCCCCTCCACGGCAACTTCGAGAGGTTCGCTGATTAAGTAGATGAGAGATGCTTCTGCCCGTTTACAACGACAACATACGGTATCCGATGCGTTGCTTGTTCTGGGGGAGAGTATCAACTTACTTCTCTTCCCCTTCTTGGTTTCCTTTCTACTTGTGTTCCTTGTTATTTTTGAGTACGTGCTGGGAGCCTTTGCTGAAATCACTTGCTTCGCCGATCGGCGATTTTACTCGTACGTGCTTTTCAAGGACCCCGTAGTAGTTCTAAACAGCTACACAAATTGGAGAATTATTTCTGATGGATGTGCGCTCACGCGCCTGTATGCTACAGTGACTGGTGGAATTCGTGCAATTGGCTTGAATTTTCACGAGAGTGGAACATACCTGTTCACCATTGGTTCAAGCGGCATGTGTATGGTGCATCCCGTGAGCATGTATCCAGGACAGTAGCGACATTTATCACTTTTCTCATATCATCAATCCTGCACGAGCTGGTGCTGTTCTGTCTGGTGAAAAAGGTGCGGGGCTACGGGTTTTTCTGTCAGATGCTTCAGCTCCCGATCGTGATGTTGCAGAGCCTGCCTTGGCTGAGCAGGCAGAAGGCACTACTCAACTGCTTTTTTTGGATCAGCATGATTCTCGGCTTAAGTATGGTGAGTTTAAGTTACCCAGTCTGCGTGGGACTCCGGTTGTGAGTTCGGTTATTTTGGACTAGACTAAAATAAAATGCTTCTAGAATTGCGCGTTGTATGTGTTATTTTAAAGGATCTCGAGGCGTTATTGAAGTTTTGCCAGGCTGCTCAGTATATAGAAGAATTGTATTTGAAGGAAGTTATCGCCAGGATGGCCAAGCTTATTTAGATTTGATGATACTGTACCACATTACCGTTTAACATTATTTGATCCTGTAACATGGCTGGCTTGCTGGAACTGCATCTGGCGCTGCTCGACAGGAGGCCAAGCAGGGGCTTATCCGGCTCAGTCTAAGTAAAGTTACCAGCACTCAATAAATAAGCACATATTTAAGGGCCTGGGCAGCAGCTGTGGACAAGAAGGCGCGGACATGATATACAATAGCGGTCTTGGGCGGAAAGAATCACAAGGGAATTAGGGTCCTGGATCTAATCTGATGGAAACTCAAAGCGCCGGATAATGTGCAGCGCCAAGGATTTGAAGTTCTAATTAGACTGTTACATTACATGTATATATTTAACATATCGAGTACCTGATCTAGTTAGATGCTGCCTGGGTGAATAGCCGGCGGGTAAGGGTTTGCTCAGGGCGAGAACACGCATTCCTTCCTCTCGCTTGCTCCCCTGATTCATGGTCCAGCGGCAGGAATCAATTGGTTTGCCAAGCAGCGAGCGCAGAGCGACCCTGAGATTGGAAATGCCTGGGGAGTAGCTAGTAGAGGAAAAGGAGGTCGTAATGGTAGTGGTAAGGTAATGCTCCTTCCATCTAGTAGCGGCGGACAATGCCAAAAAAGTGCTTTGTTGGATGGATTGAAAGGAAGGAAGGAAGGAAGGGTGTGTGTGTGTGTGTGTGTGTGTGCATGAACTGCAGTGTTGTGCAGGTGGTTTGTTCGTGTGAGTAAACTGCGAGGTACATGTACCTGGGGTGGCATTCTGTGATCCCAGGCTGCAGGGTGATGTTTTAAGTTTGGCGGTGTGCATAACTTGGGTATCCGCATGGACGCATTAGAGCAGCAGGGCTCATCTAGGTAAGTAAGTATTTATACCCAGTACCTTAGGTAAGAACTTGATTGTACCGGACCTTTATAGCTAAGTATATACTTTAAGTAAATCCTCACTTATATATCAGACTAAGTATCAGGTATTTATATATATACTTAGCTATACCTAATATAACCCAGCTACTTATGTACATATACGTGTGTATGCACTGCGACTGTTACTATCCACGCGATATGTGACGAAATGGTAAAAAGCGATATGTTCATGGGCACCCGCAGACTCTCAGAATGCGATGTGGAGAGAAAATAATATCGTGGTTGTCGTCAAAGTTGGCTAATCTTGCACGAACGGCCGATAGCCCGAGAGCCAAGGAATGCATGTACCCTCTCGGTCTGATTAGGCTGCGTGAGCCTCCTTTTTTCGACTTTCGGGCTCGGCCTGCACCTGCAGGCAGGTTCACCGCAGGTTGAACTCGAGTGAACGAACCAACCATCGCCAGAACAAGTTCTGTCTCCTGTCTCGTCCCCGCTTCCGTCTCCGTCTCCGTGACCCTTTCCAGCTCCTCCCTGTCCCTTTTAAAACTTTCTTTGCTCGCTCGCTCGCTTGCTGTCTCTCTCTCGCACACAGCACTTGCACACACACCCCCATCTCTCCCTCTCGCTCTTTCTCTCTCCCTCTCTCTCCCTCCTTCCATCTCCGTCTTACCTCCCTTTGACCCTGTAAATTACCCACGACCACGACCACCGCCGCGGTTAGTCCCAAGTCGCCCATAGTACTTTCTCGTTTCCACCGTCGTTGTTATTTCATTGAGAGATCAGGTAGGTGTCCATACGTGTGCCTCATATATATCGCGATTCCACGATTATTTGCAATCTCCGGCCGGCCATCTATCGATCTGAAATCGTAGCGCTAGTACTATGCCCGATTGTTAATAATATAATAAAATAACAACAACAGGAGCTTGGATTGTGTTTTACAATCATATTCTTATGCGCCTGGCCTCGATTCTGCTATCTCCATTCCATCCCTTCTGTCCCATCCACCATCTTGCCGGATTCCTTTTCTAACAGCTGCTGCCTTCTTTTCTCCATCTTCTCGTCCTTCTCCTTCTGCCCTTTTATTTTCTTTCTCCCCTTTTTCCTTTTTCCTTTTTCCTTTTTTTTTTTTTTTTTTCCTTCCCCTCAAACACCGGGTCTTGCTACCGTCTTTCTTTTTCTCTCGCGGATACCTATAACATCTCATTGATCGTTAATGTTGATCGCAGTTCTCGTTTAGCCGGCCAACCAACCCTTCCTCGTTCCATCTTCCGTTGTCATCGAGACCAGAACCTCATTCTCAACCACATACACGCACGTACGACGTACGCACGCTCGCGCGCGCGCGCTCGCTCTCATCTCGCTTTTCTATTCAAAGCAAAGCAAGCTCTCGCGCCTTGCATACTCTCATAGTCACGATAACATGTCAGTCGCTCAGCCTCCAATAGGTACGATACTCCCAGTGAGCCTCAACCCCTCGGGTGGCAAGGCGTCGTGTTTGTTTGCGCTGTATGGCTGTATCTTCGATACTAGATGCACGGAAACTACTAAAAATCTTAGAGAAACCCTTCAAATGTCCCGGGCCGAATCACAGGCAGTTGCCAATATGGAGGCTCTCATGTTAACAACTCTTTGTCGAGTCGAATATCTAGACCGGAGACCTTCTCCAGCATTCGCGCCGACCAACCCCTTTGCTTCAAACAACCCCTTCCGAAACAGGGTGTCTGCATCATCCCCCGATCTACCTTCTCCATCCATCCGCCAATCCAAAAATCCGTTTCTAGACGTCTTTGCCGACGAGGATCATGACATATTCGGGTCTGAAGGGGACAATCGCTCTGCGAATCAGGCGCAGGCGGCACCCCAACAACAGACTCCTAGAAATGAAACCGAAAATCTGCTGGTGCGTATTCCGGAGCTTTAGGCAGACATATTACTGCAATACAAGAACCTATATTTTGGACTGACCACCTCCATTTCCTCTGTTAGATTAATCTCTCCATGGACGATACTGAGAAACAGCCGCCACCCCGCCGGCCCAGCCCCAGCGTAAACCCCGAAAACAGATCCCGTGGTCCTCAGCAGAGGCCTACAAACGGCCCTCCTCGACCAAGTCGTGGGCCTCCGCCGCCCCCACTCCACAATCATAAAAATTCAGCAGAGTCTTCCATACCGAAGCCTCCGACTAGCAACGGCAGTGTACCACCAAAGCGGAAAGAAGAAGGAAAGGTTGGGTCGGGTAGACAGAGAAGTAATTCCGAATCATCTGCTATGGAAGTGAAAGACAGACAACGAGAACGAGAGAGGGAGAGGCGAAAGGAGAAGAGCAAACGGGATGGTGATGAGAAGAGCAAGGACGAAAAGACCAAGAAGACCTCCGAACGAAAGAAGAGAGCTGGTGCTCCACTTGACATCATTGACAAGCTTGATGTGACGGGCATATATGGTGGCGGCTGTGAGTATTGTCGAGGGAAAAAAAAAATAAAAAGAATAGGAGTGCTAACGATGGTTTCAGTATTCCACCATGATGGTCCGTTTGATGCCTGCAATCCACACCGGAACAAGAATAAAAACCGGGCACCAATGCAAGCTTTCCCGGAGGGCTCGAAGAACAACGTTCTTGGAGGGTTTGACTTCGACTTAAAGACCAATGATCATAGTCACGTGTTCGGAAACCGTGACCCTGAAGCATATCTCGATTTTGCTTCGGGGCGAAGAGGGTCTGCCATAGATGACGTAAATGATGTCGCACGGCCGGCAAACTCGAAGCGAACACAATCTTTCGATCCGATCAACCGCCCAATGATACATGGAGACGAATCTTTAGGTCTCGGCACCTCGACTTTCTTAGAAGGCACGCCGGCGACGAAGAAAGCTATTGAGAAAGCGCAAGCAGAAGAGGAGGTTATACGGCCAACTACATCAGCGGGATACAAGGACAGCGGCGGACTTCAACGGAAAAAGTCACTCGCTCAGAAATTCCGCGGTATCGGGTCGCAGAAGCCCAGCTCTGGAGATGGAATCGATAAAGTTGCACCGGGTTTTGACCGACGCCACAAACCAACGAAATCGAACTCCCCCACAAATGATGGCTACCCAGAACGACCATTCACTCCCACATCACCGCCTCGAGGACCGCCCCCTGTGAATCGATCTACAAAGGCTAATGCCTCGGCCCGAGAGGGATACGGAGACGATTACGATTCAGCATGGGACAAGAAAGGAGAAAGCATCCAAGTTGCGGAAGATGAGCGGCGTACGAATAGAGACCGTACGCCGTCGCACCCTGGGATAGGTAGGGCCACATCAGACAACAAGATTTACGCAAGCAGTAATCCTGGGGCGACAGACCCGTCTGGCAGTAGCGGTCTTTTGAAGAGAGTCAAGAGCATCTCAAAAGGAAAAAAGAGAGATGCTTCCTGATGTACATCGATTTGCCCTGGCTTGTCTGCTATCCTCAACCACGGGACTTTACTTCTTATTTTCTCTTCTTTCCTCCTCTGTTTGTTTCCATACTCCTTTTATTCAAGTCCTTACATCCAGACAAAGTTTAGACCAACTGCTCGTGATTGGCTTTTCTATTGCTGTAAAGGGGAACCCTTATATCCCTTTTGCTTTCACCTCGCGCTCTCCAACACAGCTTGCAATTTTCTTTTTATCGTTTCTTCTTTTTCTCTCAGCATCAAGCCTTTTCGTTGCAATTGCATTAGGGGGCTACTCGAGAATTTATCTATTGGTTTCATCATTATTTGCATTTATTCGTACTCGCGGCTATCGTAGTTCTTCCAGTTCTAGCCTTCTGATCAATTCTTCGCCGCATTAATACTATTAGTGATGTGAAAGTCCTGAAAGTCGAGCGGGATTCGGCTTTTCTTGCTTGCCCGGCGTGGGCGACCCAGATTTCACTCCTGGATGGCCTTCGAGCGACTTATATTTGTGTAGGCAAAAGATATGCAATCATGTCACTCCTTCTCATCATGGTCAATCAATATATCATAGGTCACAAAGTACAAATCAAGTATTTCAAGACCTTGCACGCATGGTGTATCTACGCCTCATCACCAGCTCTGAATTCTATAGCAAAGGTGTATATTATTCTCAACTCTACTCCGAAAATATAGGTTCTTCATCTGTCTCGAACCCTTCCCCTGGGAAGAAGGGTTTACAAAACCCGTTGCTCCTGATAATCTGATGAAAATTCGTGCCAGGCCAAACGCTGTGTAAGATCAAACTTTTTTTGAATCTTTCTTTGTGTTGGGAATGCTGTCTGGGGTTGTAGCTTGTGTTGCCGCATCGGACATTAGCCTGTTAGAAAGTTTAGCAGCCCACACCCACCCACCCACACACATCCATCCACCTCCAAAAATTCCCAACTGCAGTTGTCCAACCTCCTCCTCATCACCAGCCCACCTCAACCGAACGGACTTCTACCAGCTTGCCAATATCACATCTTCTTATATTTTGCGGGATCATATCATCGAAAGCCTCACCTCAGCGTGAGCTGTAACTCGTTCGGAATGACTGCCATAGCTTCTAAAGTAAGTCGGCTCAAATAGATCAGAAGCGGTCTAAACCCTAGTTTGTGTGCGAATTTTTACCCCCCCCCCTGCCCGCTTTCCCGCCGCAGAGGAACAATATGCTTGAATATATAACAAAAAAAAAAAATACTCCCTTATATCAGCGGACAAAAGAGGGCGGAAAGAGCAAGAATGGATGCCGGCAATGAATATATAAATTGGGTATCAAAATTCATTTGGTGGTGGATATATGACGGGACTGATAAGGGCAAATCTCGTCTAAGATTACATGTTCTTGGGATATTAGCATGGTTTCGAATATTTCTCGAACACTGTAGCTTCTATCTAGTTAAAATACCTTAAGCTGACACTACTTGTCTGTTACCTAGAATCTATTCGATCTCCTTGGTACAGATTTTCCCTATCTAGAACATCAAAAGGCAATGTGTTAAACCTTCTAACCCCTCGATTTCTTTCGGATTCACAGGGAACGACATCGAAGATGAAAACGAGACCCCAAAGGCGCCACCCAAAGAGATCGTAAAAAAAACCACATCATCAAAGAAGACTGATGCTCCGCCTGCGCCAGCAGGCCTGCCCGCTGATGGTGGTCGTGCTGGAACCGGCCGCCGCCCTCGCGGCGAGGGGAACGACGCAGGTTCGTAAATTTTGCTGCCTCGTACTTTCCGAACTCCTCAATATATGTACTCGCATCACTTTTACACTTTTGACCCATTTTGTACTTAAATTATTCCTTTGTACTTTTGCTGACGATGAATATAGCCTACCGGGATCGGGGAAACGGTAGAGAAAATAATCGATCGCGGCCAACGGATGATGCCAGTGGTTTAAGAGTGCGTACCGACAGAGGACCTCGTGGGCGTGGTGGTCGCGGTGGTAGAGGCCGTGAATTTGACCGTCACAGTGGCACCGGCCGAGAGTAGGCATCCCCTTCCTTCCTTCTCTTCCCAGATCATCTCCGTCTCCTAGCATGGGGTTTGTTTCTTTGATTCCTAAAAGTCCGTGTGACTTACGTTACCAATTTTCAGGGACACCGAGAAACAGGTATCTCAGGGCTGGGGCAGCAATAGAGGGAATAGCGAATGGACTGACGAACAGGCCGGCGAGACCATTGCTCAAGCTGAGGCTACGGAAGAGGCGGCGGCTGTTCCGACTACTACAGAAGGAGAGGGTCAAACAGAGGCTGGCGAGGCGGTTGAGGCAGTGCCAGAAGCTGAAGATAAGACCAAATCCTTTGCTCAATATAAAGCAGAACAGGTCTCGCGTGCTCCGGTCGAGGAACTCCCAGAAGCTCGACGCGCTAACGAGGGCGCACGTGAAAACAAGAAGTGGGCTACTGCTAAAGAACTTGTCAAAGAGGATGATGAGGAGTACTTCGCCGGCGGGAAGAATAAATCAAAAAATCAAAAACAACGGAAGGAAAGGAGCTTTGTTGAGATCGACCACGGCTTCGTTGACCCCAGATCTCTACGACGAAGCAGCGGTGACAGAGGTGGTCGGGGAGGGCGCGGGGGTGCTCGTGGAGACCGCCCACCTCGCGGCGGTGGTAGAGGAGAATACCGCGGCGGTCGTGGTGGAACTAGAGGGCTCAATGTTGGTGACCAAGCTGCCTTCCCAAGTTTGGGGTCTTGATCCAAATAATCAAAGGCTGTGCTCCAGCTCCGCAAGCTATGCAAAGCTCCAAATGTGCATACAAAACGACCTTCCCCAAGCTTGATTCAATACTTTCCCTTCTATTTGTTCAACCACTAGCTCTATGGAGTAGATGAACTGGATTGTGACTATCTCGCGCCACCAGGCTTTATCCTCAATGAAAATTCAAAAGCTCTACGTTTTGCCTTTCCTATCGCTTTATTGTCGATTCTCCCTTACGATTATTTACTTTCTATTTTTTACATCCTTTTTTTGGTTTTTAACACTTTCTTCATTCTTTCTAACTCCCTCTCTCTAAACTTTTTTTTTCTTCTTTTCTTTTTGTCTGCTGTTTTCTCTAAAGCATCATTGGTCAAACGGGAACGTCGTTGGGTCTGTTGTCTTTTTTTTTTCTTTTTTCTTCTTCTCTGTATTCTCGGTTTTTTTTTCTCCATCTCTCTCCTTCGCACACAGAAAACCACACTGGAATGAACTCTGTCCCTCTGCTCGACGATAGGTAGGCCGATGGTTCAATAAGACAATAAAATCACATTTTTATTTCCACGTATATGGCAACGGAAACAGGTACTAGGAAGGGGGACACGGTCATCAACGGACGAAATCATGTTGTGTATCTAGATTCTGTTGCTTGGTCAATTTCTTTTGCTTGTTGCTTTCCTGTTCTCCAATTACAGACGGCAAATACATAACATGCCCATATACAGGAAAGAAGACGCCAGTTGTTTTAAATAAATATCAATCAAGGCAGGGCGCTAACCATCTAGAAGTGGTTGCCCAGATGCTTTTACAATGGAGTCTCTGTAGTTTTTCTGCTCTCAGAGAGAGAGAGAGACTGGGAGGAAGGTACATGTCCTTGTCCGTGTCCATTGGCCATGCCTTTACTTGCCGAAATAGGTAGAATGCGAGTTCCATGAGATAAAACTTGCCGTTCACATTGCTTACCTCAGCATCCGCCCTGCAAGGGAGTTTCAACCCCCCGCCTAAACTCAACTGTTCGAAGCACACTACTTTTATTGTTCCTCCTACGTTCGATATCAAACACTCCGATCTCTCACTTTGTCTTTCTTCGTATTCATCACGCCGACCATTACTTCTATCCCAGGCCCCGCGCCATCGTGGGACTTACCTTTCTACCTCGCGTCAGCAGCCGCCCGTTGATAGGGCCTCCTCCTCGAACCACCGAAGTTTTGTGAACCCGGCTGGATA
Organism: Drechslerella coelobrocha; assembly: GCA_036971555.1. Lineage (NCBI taxonomy): Eukaryota > Fungi > Ascomycota > Orbiliomycetes > Orbiliales > Orbiliaceae > Drechslerella > Drechslerella coelobrocha. The sequence goes on along the minus strand of JAJTUH010000013.1, from coordinate 747,202 downwards.
CCTCTGCCACAATCTGCCTCATCATCATTTTCATCATCATCATCATTATTATCATCACCCTCTCCACGATCACCACCTCCTTCTTTTTTCCTCTTTTTCCTTGTTCTTCTTCCTCCCCTTGTTCTTCTTCTTCACCGTTCTTGTTGTTTGTTACTGCGTCCACGCCCGCGCCCCAGTAACTCGCCAAAATAATAACAATTACCAGCGCGACCAGACAGAGCGACGAGTTCGTTCGAAGCCAGTGTGCCTCGCCTGTTTGACATTAGGACTTGAGCCCCAACGCGGATCCTTCACCAAGAGGTTAAAAATCCATTTGCCTCCTCAAAGAACTTCGGATTTATTTACTCGAGGCTCCCTCTCACCCTCCTTCCCCTCCTGCCGTCACCTCGCAGCTGATACCTCTATGGCTTCTCCAAAGAACCTCCCCGTCCGAGATCCGACCCGCTACGATTACTCGAGCAGCACTGGAAGTCCGGAGCGGAACATGCAAGATGAACTCGAAAACGACTTTTTCCAACAGTCCGCGAACGACAGTTCAACCTCCATCGTCGACGATAGCAAAGATACAGAGGATGAAGAGCTCAAACAATTCGAAGATATGACGGTGTCTCGGACCGCCTATCTACCACCAGAACTCCTCTTTGCCATATTCGGCCGCCTTACCTCCCCCCAGGACTTGCAATCCTGTGTCTTTGTTTGCAAATCGTGGGCGAGATGTGCCGTGGAACTATTGTGGATTCGACCCTATATTTCCAAATTCAAGAGCCTAGAAAGCCTGGCGAAAACGATACAGATGGAACGACCAAGTTTCCCTTATCCTTCGTTGATCAAACGCTTGAATTTAACCACGCTAGTCGAAACGCTCAACGATGGAACTGTCCTCGCTTTATCGGCGTGCAATAGACTTGAGCGACTAACTCTAACCAATTGCACCCACGTTACCGACACGAGCATCATGCCAGTCTTGGAAAATAACCCAAAGCTGCTTGCCCTGGACCTATCTGGCCTCGTCGATGTGACGGATCTTTCGATGACGGTAATCTCAAGAAACTGTAAAAAGCTTCAAGGACTGAATATTACTGGCTGCAAGAAAACGACGGACGCTTCGATGGTTGCGGTTGCAGCGAATTGCACCCACCTCAAACGGGTCAGCTTATAATGCTGCTTATATCTCCTATCAACCACAATTAGCTAACAGATTCCGCCTAGCTCAAACTGAACGAGTGCGACCAAATTACAAACGAGAGTATCATGGCCTTCACGAAATACTGCCCAAACCTTCTTGAACTCGATTTGCACAAGGTCAACAAGATCACCAATCAGGCCGTATTGGACATCTTCTGGAAGTTGTCACACCTAAGAGAGCTGCGTCTCGGCCATTGTGATCTTCTGACAGACGCAGCTTTTACTGGGATTCCAGCAAGACTGTATGAAAGTTTACGCATATTGGACCTCACAAATTGTGACAAACTCACGGACGAAAGTGTGGAACATATCGTCGAGATGGCGCCTCGATTGCGCAATTTAGTACTAGCCAAATGCAGGCTCATCACTGATCGGGCTGTTACTGCAATCACAAAGCTAACTAAGAATTTGCACTATTTACACCTTGGTCATTGCACTCAGTTGACCGACCAAGCGATCACAAACCTTATCCGGGCGTGTAATCGGATTAGATATATCGATTTGGCCTGTTGCCAGAGACTGACAGATCGCAGTATCACGCAACTTGCAACTCTGCCGAAGCTTAGGAGGATTGGCCTTGTCAAATGCAGCAACATAACTGATAGGTCGTTGATGGCTTTAGTTCATTCGAATCGATCCCATCCCTGTGCTTTGGAGAGGGTCCATCTTTCGTATTGCACCAACCTTACTGTTGATGTAAGTAGCCCACAGCTGCAAGAAAGACTTTCATCTAACGTACAAAAAACATCCTAGGGCATCCATGAATTGATAAACTCTTGTACAAAATTAACTCATTTGAGCTTAACTGGAGTGGTTTGTTTTCTACGGAAGGACCTGACTCGTTTTTGTAGGCCCCCGCCTGCAGGTGAGTTACCTTAACCCTCACATACTTAATAAGAACTAGGAAACTAAACTTTTACATGGCATCCAGAATTCAACGAACATCAGCGAGCAGTTTTTTGTGTGTTTAGCGGGCCTGGCGTTATCAAACTTAGAAACCATCTGAACCACCTCTCCCACACCAATGGTACTCTTGCCCCCGACCAGGCATATTACGATGATAGAGAAGACCAAGAAACTGGAATCGTTGACGAGGAAGACGAGGAAGACGAGGAAGAGGAAATTCAGGAAGAATAAACTTCCCGCTGGCGTATTGCGAGGGCTTTTACTCCCCTTGCTCTCATTTCTCTTTCATACCATTGGTGTTTTTGCATTTTGAGCTTTGGCGACTAGGATGGAACGAATTTCGTTTTCTTTGAAAATCATTGTCACTTTATCGCAAAGCGGTTGCAAGCATTTTATTCAGAGAGTTAGCTATCAGTCATTGGCCTGTTATTGCAACTACCGATAAACAAGTAATTTGACCTTTACAAATTCAGGAGGGTTTAGACATCTCCTAAAGTACTTGCTGCACTAAGCTAATCTAAATTGCGCGCTTGTTATATGTATAAGAACTTACCTAGGTAAGTAAGTATGTGTCTGTCTTCTGCTGTCTTGGAGAGAAGACAAAATACGTGCTGTTTGACAGCTTTGCATCAAAATATGTTTGTGCGTGTTGCCTGGCTATATTAATTCCCGATTTGGAAGAATCCTAGAAGCTCCAAACCAGCTGACTGTCCTCCCGCTTGTCCAAAGTGTTCATCCCGTCGACATATCTGCCGACTTGCCCTATACGCGCTACGATTTATCTCAATCGGTTCTCGAAACATCGGAAAAATAGTAATTCAAACCTCCTCAGACGGCTAACTGCCACCATTTTGAGAGTGCAGCTATCGACATCAACACCCAGAAGATCACCAAGGCTCCACAAAAGAGTGGGGTGAAACTTCAATTCCACCACCTGACTTCAAGCATTCTCCAAGGGTTTCGGGGTAACGAACCAGGAAAGCTGTTGCTCGCCACCCGCTACGGTCGTCTCGGACACTGGCAGCATGGCATTCAACTTTTCGCAGAGTTCACGTAAGATTCCTCGCCTCCTTCGTCTGATGCTACAATTTACCTGACATGTAGATAGTAAAACAGTTTATAAGAGCCGTCCGTGCATCTAAAACCATTGCGGACGAGAGAGCGGTCATCCAGAAGGAAAGCGCGGCAATAAGGGCGTCGTTTCGGGAAGAGTCTGCCGATTCTTCCATCCGGTAACTCCCCAAATTTGATGGTTCCCACCTAGCTGGTAGACCCGTTGCTTCCCCAGCAACGTTCATATACTCTGCTGATACGATCCCATCGGCGGACTAGGCGTAATAATGTTGCCAAGCTACTATACCTATTTACTTTGGGAGAGCGGACTCATTTTGGTCAGATCGAGTGTCTCAAACTCCTTGCCTCACCCCGTTTCGCGGACAAGCGGCTAGGCTATCTAGGAACCATGTTACTGCTGGATGAAAACCAGGAGGTTTTGACTCTAGTAACGAACTCACTCAAGAAGTATGCGAGCTTGATCTCCCCTCATATTCCTTCGCTGACAGCTTATACTCTACGTAGTGACCTAAATCATAGTAACCAATATGTAGTTGGGCTAGCATTATGCACACTAGGCAATATAGCGTCGACAGAAATGGCCCGAGATTTGTTCCAAGAAATTGAAAGCTTGCTATCAACAGCAAATCCCTATATCCGCAAGAAGGCCGCTCTATGCGCAATGCGGATCATCAGAAAAGTCCCAGATCTCCAAGAGCATTTTATCGAGAAAACAAAACTGCTCCTACAAGATCGGAACCACGGAGTCCTTCTCTGCGGCCTGACTTTGATAATCGACCTTTGCATCCACGACCCTGACCTTGTTGAAGAATTCAAGCAGTACACGCCTATCCTAGTGAAGCAGCTCAAGGCTTTGACAACTGCAGGTTACGCGCCTGAACATGACGTAACTGGGATAACCGATCCCTTCCTCCAAGTGAAAATACTCCAGCTATTAAGAGTTTTAGGAAAAGGTGATTCGAGCGTTAGCGAACAAATCAATGACATCCTGGCACAGGTCGCCACAAACACTGATTCTTCAAAGAACGTGGGCAATTCCATTCTCTATGAAGCTGTCCTTACAATCTTGGATATAGAAGCGGATAGCGGATTGCGTGTGCTAGGAATCAACATTCTCGGGAAATTCTTGAGCAACAAAGACAACAATATTCGCTACGTCGCCCTGAACACACTGATCAAGGTGGTAAACCTCGAACCAAACGCTGTTCAGAGGCATCGAAATACAATATTGGACTGCCTAAGAGACCCTGATATATCAATTAGAAGACGAGCGTTGGATCTGTCATTTACTCTGATCAACGACAGCAACATTCGAGTCCTCGTTCGTGAGCTACTCGCGTTTCTTGAAGTTGCCAACAACGAATTCAAGCCGGCGATGACGACACAAATCTGCATTGCAGCTGAAAAGTTCGCACCCAATAAGCGATGGCATATCGATACCGTCTTAAGAGTATTAAAATTGGTTCGTACTGGTCTTTGCCATATTGATGCTAAAATAAGGTCGTCTTTCTAATCCTGACCGCTATAGGCTGGCAATTTCGTTAAAGAACAAATACTTTCAAGTTTTATAAGATTGATAGCGACTAGCACTGTCGATTTGCAAACGTATTCGGCACAGAAGCTGTATTCGGCACTCCGGACGGATATCACGCAAGAAGCTCTGACTCTAGCGGGTGCATGGGTAATTGGGGAATATGGGGACCTTCTACTGAAAGGGGGCGCATACGAAGAAGAAGACTCGGTTCAGGAAGTCAAAGAATCCGATATCGTTGACCTCCTGACGAGTATTATTGATTCGGCCTACGTGAACAACTTCATACACGAGTATATCATGACTAGTTTGATGAAGCTTACTACAAGAATAAATGATGCAAGCCAGATCGAAAGGGTACGACGCGTTTTGACAGCGAGCTCGGATAGCTTGGATGTAGAAATCCAGCAGCGAAGTGTGGAGTATGGTAATCTCTTTGGATATGATGGTGTCAGACGCGGGGTTCTGGAAAAAATGCCACCTCCAGAAGCTCGAACTGAAGATCGGGCGCTCAGTGAGGCGGTCCCTAATATCAAAAAGACGAAAACTAAAACGCAGGCTCCGAAGGCTAAATCGGGCGCGGATGATTTGCTAGATCTTCTCAATGATGAAGCACCCGCCAACCCGCCTCCTTCGCAGACAAATGGACATGCTGATATCCTCAACCTATTTGATTCATCATCGACACTTGCTCAACAGCCTCAGTCACAATCAACTGCTCCTTCTGTGGGCAATATCATGGACCTATTCGGTAATAGTTCGCCTAGCGCTACTACTTCGGCGCCTGTCGGTCCGTCGTCGACCAGCCTCCTCAGTGACCTTGGATCTGCTCCCGTAAATTCAAACACACCATCGTCGATTCCGGCTGGCCACCCAGTCTATAGCAAAAACAACCTGGGAATAACTCTGAGTCTACAACGGGTTGAAGGGACTGTTGCAATACTTGCGCGCTTTCAAAACTCCAGTCTCATGGAGTCCATGCATGGCATATCACTACAAGCAGCGGTGCCAAAGACCCAGAAATTACAACTAATGCCAATTAGTAGTACAGAGCTACCAGCTCAAGGTGAAGCCACTCAGCAAATGAGGGTCCAGGGTAGCCAGAAGGTGAGAACGGTTTCTTTAATTTCTTTCCCAAGCTCTCACTAACGCTTCCATAGCCACCCCTCCGACTTCGATTGCGTATAGCTTATTCAATAGGAAGCAACAATGTCACAGAGCAGGTTGATTGGTCGGAACCGATTTAGTTTCTTATGGCCAGTTGGGCTAATTTTCTTGTGGGGGTGTTTACCTTTGTCATCTGTCGCGCCTTTGGGCCCCTTAATAGCCGCGCGGCCAAGTAAATCGCGATGCAGTAGAATAAGCGAGCCCTATCATTTTGATCTTTGTATCCAGGTGAAAAGAAGGCAATACCTACCATCTAATGCCCGATTTGTTGTCTCCCTTCAGCTATAGTGGGGTTTTTGAGGATGTAGCAGGTCTCTCCAGCTCCGTATGGCTTTTTATCATTAGCATTGTACACTGTAGCCAGGATCCATTTTGTAGAAATCTCCAAAACCAAAATAAAAGTTTCCACAACAGGTAACAACCTTTTTTTCGCCAGTATAGTTCCCTATTAGCTATTCAGCCGTCTATCTCGTGTTCACAACCGCGAAGATAGATCAGCGGAGATATCAGAGAATCACCAATCTTGGTCGGTATGGTTCGAAAGGTCCTCTGCGTCGCCGAGAAGTCCTCCGTTGCGAAGGCTGTTGCTGGCCATCTCAGCGGCGGTCGATTTACAACGGTAAGCTGCTCCTAGTCGTGTAGACATCCAAGATGTATTTGGACAACACACCTACTGACGGGATCTCGAAACAAAAAAAAAACAACAGAGAAATACAAGCAACAAATATATCAGAAACTATGACTTTGATTACAAGTTCTCACAATGGGACCTTTGCCAGGTTACCATGACGGCAGTCCAAGGCCATACGGAGGAATTTGATTTCACAGACCGGTATCGCAAATGGTCAGACTGTGATCCTGTCGAGCTGTTCGATGCACAAATCACAAAAAACATCGATAAGGTAAAAGGCGAGAGCACGCTTGGGCACAGCTATAGCATGTGGGCTAATAGAAATTCAATTCTCTAGTCAAAGCAAAGCATTGCCGATAACATACAACGAGAGGCTAGAAACTCAACGATTTTGTTTGTATGGACTGATTGTGATAGGGAGGGTGAATATATTGGAACCGAAGTTCGCTCGTTCGCTAGACGTGGCAATGCTTCTCTAGAAGTTAAGAGAGCCCAGTTCAGCAACATTGAGAGAACGTGAGACAACACCTTTAAACAGTCAACATTTATATAAAACTAGTATAATGCTGATAGCTAGACGACAATCTTACTGCTAGACATGTTATCCGGGCAGCAAATAATCCAAAGGATCTCGATGAGAGGCAGGCTTTGGCTGTTGCAGCTCGTATGGAGCTTGACCTGAGAATTGGAGCCGCGCTTACCAGGTTTCAAAGCCTGAAACTTCAGGGTCGCTATGGCCTACCCCCTGATGCTTTGATAAGCTACGGTAATCGATTATATCCCTCGAGTTATAAATGTCACCCTGTCCTAATAGCAACTAGGCTCCTGTCAATTTCCCACCCTCGGATTCGTCGTTGATCGATATATGAGGGTCAAAAATTTTGTTCCAGAAACTTTCTGGTACCTAAAATTCCTGCACGCTCGAGAAGGGATAACCACAACCTTCAACTGGGATAGGTCCCGCCTTTTTGACAAGATGACCGTCGTCTTGCTGTTCGAGACATGCATGAATAACCCAGGAGCTATTGTCAAAGGCGTGGCTAGAAAGCCTGCGAGAAAATAGTACAACTACCTCTAAGCATTATTGGCTCCAATGTACGAAACTGCTAATACATACGTAGTAAGCCGCTCCCTCTAACGACGGTAGAGCTGCAGAAACAAGGCAGCAGATTCCTCAGTATGAACTCCCAAAGAGTTATGAAAGTATGTACACATAAGGCTTCAACACCAACTGAGGGTAATCTCTCTAACCAGTGGCCTTGTAGGCTGCCGAGGCTCTGTACACATCTGGTTTTATAAGTTACCCGCGTACGGAAACTGACCAATATGACCAAAATATTGACTTGAAGGCTCTCATTGGGAAACAGAAAGATGATACTGCAGGTTGGGGCTGGGCTACATATGCGGAACGGTAGGTGATAATCATAAGCAGATAATTTTCGAACCTCTTTACATTAACCTTACCTCTTTCGAATTTCTAGTCTACTAAACGGAGAATTTGAGCAGCCGAGACGGGGAAAGCACAATGATAAGGCACACCCCCCAATCCACCCTGTAGCCTACGCTGCATCTTCAGCATTAGGCGATGGGGACCAAAGAAAGGTGTACGAGTTTGTTGTCAGACATTTCCTTGCATGCTGTTCTAAAGACGCTCTCGGTGAAATGACGACAGTCAATATCGAATATGGCAGAGAGGGATTTCACGCATCAGGGTTAACAGTCTTGGAGCGAAACTACCTAGATGTTTACCCATGGGACAGATGGGAGTCCTCTCAAATGCTACCAGCATATGAAATGGGTGAAACTATCACGCCAAATGAAGTATCGATGAATGATGGCAAAACCACAGCACCGGGCTACCTCACAGAACCAGAGCTTATCGCATTGATGGATGCCAATGGTATTGGAACCGATGCAACCATGGCAGAACATATCGAGAAGATACAAGTACGAGAATATGTTTTTAGCATCAGCAAGAACTCTCGTGGCTCGGCCACGGCATCTAGAGGGACCGGAAGAGGCAGAGGCAGAGGCGCAAGATCTACCTCCGGGAGCACACGCGGAAATGAAAGCGGTGGAGGCAACAACGTGTTCGTGCCTAGCAATCTAGGAGTCGCACTAGTCGAAGGCTACGACGTTATTGCCTCCGATATGAGTCTCAGCAAGCCCTTCCTGCGAAAAGAAGTAGGTCTGGAAACTCCGTTTTTCAAACGGATGCGGACTCTAACATTTGAGTATTTTGTTTATCTAGATGGAGGTGAATATGAAGAAAATATGTAACGGAGAACTATCTAAGGATCATGTGGTCCAGCAAAGTTTGGAGCAGTACCGTGAGGTTTACGCCAAAGTCAGCCAGAGGATTGATACCTTCAGACAGGTGATTAACAGAATGTCTATATTCCGATGTACTGCTTGCGATACTGACTTATTCGCCCAGGTTTGCGCTCGATATATCCATGGCTAGCTATTGTTCAAGACTGCAGAATCTGGAAACCAATACTAGACATGAAGGCAATATGGCCTTGAGGGCGTAGCATTAAGAATTTGATAGTACAATGCTACCGCTATCTAAGCCTTCATAGAGGCAATAAAGCTATCTAAGTTTAGCTCATCGTACTGATTCTCATCCCAAAGTTCACCAATGTCGTCTAATATGCCCTTTGCACCTTTCTTTATAGGGTTTCCATCGATGTCCATAACCTCATCTCCATCTCTGCTATCCTTCTTATCTCCCGCTTCTATGTCGCCGAAATTGAATAGGTCAAGGAGTTGATCGGTTTCCATTGTTGCTAAACCTGCGTTTTGTTGATTCACCACCGTCGAAGCGACGTCTAGCTTGAAGCGTTGGAGACTAAAAAAAAGAAAACAGTATTAGCTTTGGGTCTTCTAACCGAGTATATTGATAAGTAGGAATGGCCATTTACTTCATAATTTTCTCTTCTAGAGTTCCCCGCGTGATCAATCGATAAACATTGACAACCTTCTTCTGTCCAATCCGATGCGCGCGGTCCATGGCCTGCATATCTTTCTGGGGGTTCCAGTCGTGTTCCACAAAGATAACCGTATCGGCACCTGTCAGGTTCAAGCCCAAGCCCCCAACATGGGTTGTAAGCAGGAGAACATCGATTGATGGGTCGCTGTTGAACTTGGTGACCATATCCTGCCGGTATCTAGGATCTGTGGCCCCATCCATCCGCAAATATGAAACCGTGGGGAGTAATTTCTTCAGGACATCGCTTTCAACGATATCAAGCATTTCTTTCAATTGGCAGAATATGAGTGCCCTGTGCTGGCTGATGGCATTGGAGGCAACTGCAAAATCATCGTCTCGGGCGGATGCGGTAGCGCCGATACCACAATCTACCAGCAGATCTCGCAATGCCGCTAGCTTTGGGGCATGGGTAGCATCTCGTATAGACGTGTTGTCTTGCGTAAGCTGCTTCTGAATAGCTGCATATTTGGGGTGTTTCTCATTCAGAACGAGCGCTGGCGAGTTGCATAGTTTACGCATGTACTGAAGCGCCTGGAAAATGTGCTGTTTCGCTTCCTTCCCGCCGCCTGCAGAAGCGGGTAGATCCTTGCTTTGTTTCTTAGAAAACTCTTGATACAATTGCTTCTGCAAGTCGCTTAGCTCGCAGTAGTAGTTTTGGATGATTTTTGGGGGCAGGTCATCCAAGACTTCTTCCTTCAGGCGTCTGAGCACGAACGGTAGAACCTGCTTGTGAAGAGCTTCGATGGCTAGCGCTCCGGCTTCTTGTTCTTTCGACGAGCTCTTACTGTTGCGACTATTGGCGATGGGCTTGGCGAAACGATCCATAAAGACCTTTTCTGTGCCGAGAAACCCGGGCATCAAGAAATCGAAAAGGGACCAGAGCTCTAACACATTGTTCTGAATCGGTGTGCCAGAGAGAATAAGTCGATGATTAGCTCGAATTTTTTTCACTGCCTGGCTGAGTTTGGCTTTGGAGTTCTTGATGATATGTCCTTCATCAAGGACGCAGTAGTTCCAGTCACACTTCATAATGTGCTCTAAATCGTTTCTGCAAATATCGTATGATGTGATGACAATGTCAGTGGTGCCAAGCATATTTCTCAGCTCTTGCCGCTCGCTGGGGTTGCCGACATAGACTAGCGACGTTAGGAAGGGCGCATATTGTTTGATCTCTTGTTGCCAATGGCCAGATAGAGTTGAAGGACAGACTATCAACGAAGGGATTCCTCTTGTCTCAGGGCTTTGTGATTTAGCGTGTTCTTCAGCACGCAAGTGGTGATCGCTTGCGACAATGCAGATTGTTTGGAGAGTTTTACCAAGACCCATATCTAAAAAAAAAATTCGAGTCTTCGTCAGCTAATATTCCAAGACCCCTATGAAACTTGAGAAAAAATACATACCATCACATAAAATACCATGAAGATGATATTTGTTAAGGAAAGCAAGCCAATTGACACCCTCCTGTTGATAGAAGCGCAGCTCGGCCTGAATAGCCACGGGAAGATGGAACGGTTCAACTTTGTGAACATCGAGCATTTGAGCTATAAACTTGCGCTCCTTGTCACGCCCTCTCAGTAGCTCATCGGGGAAGCCTGGCGGGTCTGGAATACCCGCCTCCAAAGGTACAAGTTTTATCAGAGTCGCAAAAGCCGTGGTTGCAAGCCGTCGAATGTCATTATCTGAATCGCTCATTCGTCCAAGAACAGGCACAATTAGGAATATTACGAACGGCAAAATGTCGGTCTCCATCGCCGATATCAAATGGTATATGAGTTCAATAATCCCCTGTCTCGTCCTGACTTCAAGCCCATTTGATATCGACGGGAGGATATCTGTCACCATAGTTTTCATCCCACCTATTGTAATTATGCTGCAGATGGTCGCGAAACATTTTGCTGCAGCATAGCGGAGAACCGAGAACCGGGATCGCAGCGCTTTAATGATATATGGGAATAATGATATTATATGAGAGTGAAGGTCGGAATGAAACTTGGGCAGCAAGGCACGAATCGTAGACAATCCGTCAATGATTTCTTGGCCGAGGAGGTTGTCTTTATCCAGAATAGAGGCGGGGAGTTCGTCTTCCGTGAACGCAGTAATGAGAGACTGCTCCATGGACTCGAGCAAACGAGGAACTTTAACAAACAGGTCTTTGCCGAAGGCTTGGGCGAAATGATCAAGTGCTTCTTTGGCTCCGCGACGTTTTATCCTTGCAAGTTTCGACTCTCGCTCGAATTTCGTAGGGTCAGCGTGATCTTTTCTGTCCTCTTCTTTCTTTAGGGACAATATCGAAAGTTCGAGGCTCTCGTTGATATGGAATTCAGGGGTTTCTGAGGTATCAACCACTAAGAACGAGCAAAGGTTCTTGGTCAACTTCTCGGCCACGCCAGCACGCCCTCTCTGTGAACACAAATCGACAAGAACCGCAACCGAATGAGCAGATCGTCTTTGCAGGTCGATGTTTTCTTCAGCCTTCACACTATCCATTACTCCACGTATCACTGGATTCAGCTTTTTGGGAAGAATCTGGGCCGCAATCATTGCACCGGAGGCGGCAGAAATAATACGGATATCTCTAACTTCTTTTGAAATCCGTGCACCTTCAATCGCTTGAACAGCCTGGTTTCTGGCATCGGTAAGTGCGTCTGTGGCTAGTATCCGTTGGCCGGACGGCATGGTCTTCTTAAGGCGGTTGAAATCCTCCTCGACCACTCGCTCGGCGTGAGCCAAGCTAAACGATTCGGGACCGGCATCTGACTCTCCCTGGACTACCACGGCTAGAGTAGGCGTCTTGCTTGGGTTTATCTTGCCAACGTTGATAAAGGTGTTCAGTAGGTTGTGGCACTGAGATCGCGCAATTTTCATATACGGTACAAGGTCTCTGTAGCTCCCTGGCCGCTCGGAATTCAGAAGGGATTCAATTTCCCGTATGTACGCCTCCTTCAGTGGTGTTTCTGAAAGAGATTGCTTGCAGTATTCCTCAATGACTATCGCCGCTACTAGTTGTACTGACGAATACGGCGATTTTAAGTTGTTTATCAGGACTGAAGAAAACACCTCCATGATAGTTTCAAGAGGCCAAACGCTCATAGCTTTACCCAGAGCTTTTGCACCTGCAATCTTGGTTTTCATCATGATATCATAGCCCACCAAGTCAACGTCTCCCTGCATAATATGCCCGTCAAGGTTATGCGATCCTACCTGCGCAGGTGGGAGATCCTCAAACTTGGTACTCTTCTTCCGGCCACGTCCCCGTCCTGGCCCTTGCTTTTCTTCAGAAGCCGGGGGTTCTGGTCGCGTTACCGGGCGCATGGTTTGGAGGAAAGTTTGCCCAGACGGCTTGATGAAAAGAGACATGTCCATCGGGTAAGGGTTTCGCGATATGCCAATTGGTGTCATCAAAAGTGAGATGAGAGGGTCAACATGAGGTCGGAATTGGGAGCTGAATGCATAGGGGTCTTCCTTTGCATATTCCTGAACAATGGTGAGCCACAAATTGAGCGATAGATCCAGAACAGCATCATTTCGTTCAACCAGCAAGTTCTGAAAGATAAGCCGCAGCGCCCGCCCATCTACCCAGCCCCTACTGCCAGATCCTTGAATTCCAAGAAATGTCAACAGTGCGCGAAGCACGGCGCTTCTGACACTCGTGATTGTATGCCGTAAAAATGGGAAGAGTCGAGGTACCAGAAGCGAGAAGGATTGTCTGCAATAAACCGTTGTTTAGCATGAATAAAGTATTTCTCATATGTAGTGCAAACAGCACTGGAGGGTTCAACTTACGAAGGGTCCGTTTCCGCCTTAACTCTCATAATTTCTAGCACCTGAGGGAAAGAACACAACTTTGCCAGCAGGTCCATGACATGTCCTGTTGACGCTGTTAGATCATCTTTGAGATGCGATAGGCATTCCCAGACAACGCTGGTGAGGTCATCTACAGCATGTGGTCGTAGTGATACAAATTCGGCAGCTATAGGCAGCATTGTTGCCGCGCTCTCGGCCCTAACGTCGTCGTCGTAATCTCGGAGACCTTTCATCACGGCCGAGACAACACCGTCTAGAATGTCCGGCTCCTCAACGAACAAATCACTCCTAACAACAACGAGGTATTTTAGGCCTAGCATGCCACCATGACATATCTCCCATACCGACTGCTGCATGTCGAGATCATCTTGCATGACTATCCGCCGAAGGATTTTGTACACTTCGTACACGGAGCTTTGTGGGATGTGTTTCAGCAGCGCACCTAAAGCTTGAGAAGCAGCCTCTCGAACCGGTGCAACAACCTAGAGGCCAGAAGAAGTCTTAATACAACTACGAATATGTAGGTTTGGAGCCGGCTAAGGGGGACGAGACTTACGTTGTCAGCGGCGTAGTCGCTGAACCTATCAAGAACGAAGATGCAGCATAGCCGACAAGCTATATTATCTAGCCAGCGTTTGTTTGCAATGTCATTCACTTTCTTCGACTTGCCTCTGACACGCCCTGCACCCGGGCCATGGTATCGAATTAGGTCCCGGAGCGCCATTGCCGCACCATGGCGCACAATCCAGGAAGGATCGAAAAGGTCGACAAGCAAAATGTCAGCCAAGCGTTCAAGCGGCCAGACAGTATCGTCTGCCTCGACTTGCACAGTGGAGGAAGGAGGCAGAGCTGGGCCTTTGTGCTGGACGACAATTTTGCCATCGTCCGGCGGGTTTTGAGTATCCAGGCTAAAATAATCGACGCCTCCCTGGCTGCCTTCGGCGCCCTGCTCCTGCTTGACGGGATGAGGTGTAGGGTCATCTGTCAAGAGTTGGGGATCAGAGCTGGGACGTCTGTACGCCGGCGTGGAGAGATCAACGACTCTGACCTTGTTCGCGTGGCTTTTCGCGTTCTGCTTGGCCTTCCGTTTCATCATGTTCTGCTGGCGTTTGCTGAGTGCCGATTCCTCGCTGTTCCCGTTACTATGAGGCCCGGCTGATAGGGGAGGTTGCTCACGGGGCGACATTGCGGAATGCACAACAGGTGAGAAAACGGCACCCGCTTTAAGCGGAGGGATGGCTACATTAGTATCGATGCGAGGGGTTGGCGGTAATGCATGAGCTCCAGCGGTGGCAAAGTCTTTCTCCTCAACGAGGTCATCGTCGAGGTATTCGCTGGCCATCCCTAAGGTGTTGCGTACATTTTGCTTCTGGCGTTGCAGCCTCTCGGCAGGGTCTAGGTCAGCCAGCGAATAGTCATATTCTTTCCCTAGACTACCAAGCAGCTTGGTGCCGTTCTTTATGACAGACTTGATATCAAATGTCTGAAACTCGAGATAATCCTTGTCGACGCCGACAGCAGAGGTAGGTCTCCCATCTTCCGATTTGACGTAACTGCTGTCATCATCATCATCATCATCATCATCATCATCATCATCATCCTTTTCTTCCTTCTTCACTTCGGACTCCGATGGCGGTTGGGGATACAGTTTATCAGGGTTCCAGAGATCGGCGTGTTCGAGAATACCGCCTACAGCCTTAGACGCAGCCATCCGTGTGTCCCATTTTTTTGAACGGAGATAGGGGAGTACCCGTCCCAGGAGGTTGAAAACCTCCTCAGGATGGCTTTTTTGGACATCAGCGAGCTGCGAAGCCGCAGTGTTTCTGACGAGGGGTGTGGACCCGGTTTCGAGGAGACTAGAACGTAAGCAGGCAGGAGGTAAGAAGGCTGGCAGCTAGGAGAGGGAGAGGTATTGGTTAGGGTGGGGAGGGGTCGGCTGTGAGGGTATTGCTTACGTGACGAGTCTATCTAACCGGGACATGTTGGGAGTTGTGGTTGTAGTTATAGTTTTTTCTTTGTCGTGGTGGTGGTGGTGGTGATGGTGATGGCGATGGCGGTTGCAGCAGCAGCAAGTCTATAGGTGGATGGGTGATGGTATCAAAGGCATGGAACAACCATAAATATTGTGAACAGGAGTAGCTCTGTGATCTTTGAATTCACATGATCAGCATCAGCGTCGACGGTGCTCGAGCGGGACCGGATGGGCGAATGCATCAATAGGTTTTATAGGCACGCGAAAATAGATATATATCGGTTGTTGTTCAATGTATGTAGTAGATACTTAATGGAGCGTTGGATTGTTGAATATATTAAAAGTGATAGAAGTGGCTGGAGCACGGCAAACAAGGTATATTATTTTTATTGTAACAGCGTGAGTGGACAATGGCCATCTACCTTTTTTTTGAGTTCGTTATTTCGTTAAGATGTAGAGATGGAGATGAAGATTTAGATAGAGATAGAGATGGAGACAATTATTGAGAGCAGCAGGTCTGTCTTTCTTTCTGCCTTGTTGGAGTTGTCGGAGTTGTTGTTGTTGTTGTTTGTTTGTTGGATGTGTTGCCGGTGAGGTTGGGATGTGTTGCAAGCTGTCATTGGCTGGGAAGGGCGGAGACGGAGGCCAAAAGCGGGAGTGCAGCTGCTGCTCTGCTGCTGTGTGCGGTGGTTTGCTGTGTGTGCGTGTGTGTGCGTGTGTGTGTGTGTGTGTGAGAGGAGGGAGGAACCTTTCAGAGGCTGGCTTCGGGGGGGGGGCCGGGCTTTAACTATCAAACATATCCCTCTATTTTATACCACCCCGTTTGACATCCGCTGGCCAGGGGATCACCCCACTCCGTCCAATCACCGTTTCTATTGGCCTTCTTCTTCTACTTCTTCTTCTTCTTCCCTTTTTTTGTTTTCCTCTCTTCAACGTCCGCTTCTTCTCTTCTGGCGGAACCCGAAAAAAAAAAAGGAAAAAAAGAAAAGAACAAGAAGACGATAGGAAAAAGCCTTTCCATTTTCTATCGAACTCTGGAAAATATGACTCTGAAGATTCGTCTACACCGAGGATGGATCCTCCGTCGGCAGCATCATGGCTCATGGGAGGATCCAACCACGGTTCTCCGGCTGACGCGACGATAAAGGATACCAGTTCGTTCGTGCATCAGAAGCGTCGGGCTGGGCTGGGTCATTAAACCTGTTACAGAGCGGTGGAGACACACGCGTCGTCGCGGGCGCACGTTTAATTTAAGCGGCTCTCCTAATATTGCTCATCAGCCAGAGAGAGTCCGGGGGGCTAAGGTTAGCAAAGATTACACTATCGATCGATATGGACATTCGACGAGCATTATCAGATCGATCTTATCGCCGGTCCTCCGTGTCCTCCGTGTATGTGCCTCTGTGTTGTCGGCTGTGTTGGACTCTGGCGAACCTCCTCTTCGGGAGAGACCAACGACCGACGCTTCTTAGGTACCAGGGTACATGCCCAGCCTTCACAATATACGCCCAGACGTGGACACAAGAAGGTAATAAGTACCTAGGTACCCAGCTACCTTTTGTGTGAGAAAAGGGCTACAGATGCTTGTCCTGTCCTGTCCTGTCCTGTCATATGTACAGCGTGTACGTGGGCCAGACCATGCGTATGCAGGCCGCCAGGGGAAAAGAATAAATAATAATATAATAAGAAGTAAAAAAGTAAGAAAGTAACTACGACATCCATCCACCCTTCTTCAGCTGTTGCCGTTACAGCTGCCTGCTGCTGCTGCTGTTGTTGTTGCTGCTGCTGCTGCTGCTGCTACTGCTGCCCATCGACACCTCAGCTCCACTGGCATCT
This sequence comes from Drechslerella coelobrocha, assembly GCA_036971555.1. Lineage (NCBI taxonomy): Eukaryota > Fungi > Ascomycota > Orbiliomycetes > Orbiliales > Orbiliaceae > Drechslerella > Drechslerella coelobrocha. The sequence goes on along the minus strand of JAJTUH010000013.1, from coordinate 730,104 downwards.
ACAGCCACACAAAAGACTTCGTCCTCGGCCTTGTCATCCCCGTCTTTGTCGCTAGCGTCCTCATCATAACCGACCTCTTCCTCTTCTCGTCCTTCTCCTTCTCCTTCACGTCACATGATCGTCAGCTAGCTTGGCTCTTCGCACTGTTGTTGTCGGCAGTAGGGAACTGGTTGGAGGCTAGCTAGCTAGACATCGCAGACTAGTCACCGCTCCTCTCATCCCTATTCCCTACCCAGAAGCAAAACACCACTCCGGATCCCAACTTCTCATACCGCCCGCGCTCCCGCTCCCGCTCCTACTCCCGCTCCTGCCTGCCTCCTCCGACCCATCTTGCTTCTACCAACGATGGCTTCAAGCTACAATCATGTGTCACAGCCTCAATCCGCCGCCCAGTACAGCTCCAGCTCAGCTTACCCTCACGTACATCCCCAACCCTATACTTCTCCCGGCAGCCAGCCACAACCACCATCCACACAGCAACCAGGCAACTATCATCCTCAATCTCACCCTCCGAAACAGAGCTCCGCGCCTCCGGGCACATTTCAGCCGGGCACGAAGATCAAAGTCGGGTCGCATTCCTGTGTAGTTGAACGATATCTCTCCGAAGGTAGATGGAAGGCCCTCCCTTGCCCACGTTTTTTTTTTTTTTTTTTGCTCCTCCGGGCAAGAGGATTGCTGAAACCCAGATCGTTACGTTCAAACAGGAGGATTTGCCCATGTGTATGTCGTCAAGATCGACCAAGTTGTCGATGGCACCGATGTCGCCGTTCTCAAGCGCGTCGCTGTCCCGGACAAGGACGCCCTAGCGAATATGCGAACCGAAGTAGATACAATGGTAGACACCCCTCCTATCTTTTGTCTTATCAATTTTTATCACTATCTATACTAAAATCAGAGGGTTGCTAATGATGGAGTATGTATCTGTTAACGGACTAGAAAAGGCTCAAAGGGCATAGGCATATCGTAAAGTATATTGACTCTCACGCGTCGCACCTTAAAGGTGGCGGCTATGAAGTCTTTCTCCTGATGGAGTATTGTGCAGGTTAGTTAACCCTCTACGAACCTCACAAGTTGATTCAGTCACAGAACTCAAACTAAAAAATTATTAAATTTTCCGGGTTGTTCATACAGGTGGCGGCTTGATTGATTTTATGAACACGCGACTGCAGCATCGACTCACAGAACCGGAGATTTTAAAGATATTTAGCGATGCTGCCGAGGGCGTCGCTTGCATGCATTATCTCCAGCCGCCCTTGTTACACCGAGATCTGAAAATTGAAAACATCCTGATAACCCCGGAACCTCGGACTTATAAGCTTTGTGACTTTGGTTCATCGGCTGAGCCACGCCCTTCTGGAAAGACCGTGGCTGAGTGTCGCCTCATCGAAGAAGACATTCAGAAACATACCACCCTGCAGTATCGCTCTCCCGAAATGATTGATGTCTTCCGCGGCCAGCCAATTGATGAAAAGTCCGACATTTGGGCTCTTGGGGTTCTGCTCTACAAGTTATGTTATTACACAACTCCATTTGAAGATCAGGGCCAACTTGCGATTTTAAACGCTTCATTTAAATACCCTCCGTACCCACAGTTTTCTGGCCAAGTCAAGGGTCTGATCGGTGAGAATCTCAGTATCCTGACTCTGTAGTATACATTCAAGACGGAAACTGCCAAGCTAACGTTTGAGGATGGCTTTTTTTTGTTCTTCTTGAATAGGATCTATGCTTCAAGAAGACCCTCAAAAACGACCAAATATATATGACATCGTCAGCACGGTCTGCAGGCTGCGTGGGAAAGAGATACCGATAAAGAATGTACGAGCAACCATCATGGTGGCTTTTTTAAAGTTTCTACGAGGCGAATGGCTGACCATTATCTACGGCAGATATACGATGGAACAATCAGTCGAAATAAACCCCCATTGCCATCTTCCCCGCCCGTTACGACATATCAGGCTGCCGCTCTTGTGAAGCAGGCACCCGCCGCGCCTCCCAAAAGTGATATTCCTCAAATTACCCAAATGAGGAGAGGCCGTCCCCCAAAATCAGATCACGATACCCCTCGGCAATCCGCAACATCGTCATCTCGCGGTCCCAGTAACAAGGTTACAAACGACCCATTTGCAGCTCTTGACCCGTCTACCACTGAGGATGACATATCAACGAGATTCCCAAGTGTCGAACACTTTTCCTTACTTCACGACCAAGGTGCTAGATTTGATTTCGGGTCTTCCCCACCAGAGAGCCCTTTGGCTACAAAAACGGATCTAAGCACGAGGGTTATGCAAAAGTTAGCGGACCAAGCATTTGAGGAAATGCCTCCCCTATCAAACTCAGTGTCACAGCCGCTACCTCAGACTGCGGAGTCGAACCAGAAATCATCCAGCCTTTCCCTTCCGGAGACTAGAAGATTTAAAACCGGTGCAGAGGATCTGGCTCCGGCTAAACCAATCATGATATCACAGGGGACCATGACAAGCCCTTCTCCCAGCCCTTCGCCGTTATCTCGAAGCGTGACTAGTGAAAGGCTTCAACCAAAAGCGACAACTCAATACTCTGAGGGCATCTCGGCTACCCATACAGCAAACAGCACTTTCATGAGACCGGCGATAGGCGAACATAGATCCTCTTCCACTTCTCCTTATAGTCCCGCTAATCTCTCGCGCCGGTCGTTTGACCCGCCCCGGCCTGTCTCTACCATAGGGTCGAGGCCTGGCACATCTGGGAAACCTCGGCCGAAGAGTACACATATAGAATCTAATCTAGACTTTCTTCGTGATTTGGACTCTTCCTCGAGATCTAGGCATGGCTATCAGGCGCCACCACCGAAATTGGAAGACAGTAATACTGGACGATCAACTTCGTCTGCGGCGTCAGAACATATTGAATCCAGCGTAGACTTCCTGCGAGTTCTACAGCTCGAATCCGATGCATCAAAAAATACGAAGGTGGACAAGCGGGTACCAAGCTCTAACCCGGCTGGGTCTAAGCACAAAAAGGCGCCTTCTATTACACTTGCAAATACGAAGAACATACTCGCTAGCCGGTTTGGAGAAGCCTTTCGGCGGTTTGAAACGGGGGAAAATGAACCAAAAAAGAGCGGGAAGCCCTCAAATTCTCAATCTAGCGATTTCCCTTCACCTGACCGCCTGAACGAACAGCCTTCTGATTTGCAAGTAAGCAGCACAGAAGTGCCTCCAGAAATCCGGAGGGAAATGGAGAAGCGCCAACTTCAAGAGGAAGAACGTAGGGTAGAAGCCGCTGCCGCCGCCTATAAGCAATCGCTTGCCGAGAAGGGGACTGGTGGACGACCACCGCGATCTAACGCCAGTTCCATCCAGCGTAAAGTGCAAGCGCTGCTCAATGACGACGACAAGGTTCCGGCGCCACGCACAGCCGAAGGATACGGGCGTTACACAGACACGACCACATCCAAGCCCCACGAGGCACTTGAAAAGCAGCTTCAGAATTTGTCCATGACAGACTCTGTTTCTGGTGGCGAAGCTCGTGTACCATTGCCCGAATCAACCGATGTGAATTCGCTCAAAGCCCGGTACACTCGACCCGTGGCAGAGCCCCAACCTGCGTTGCATGCGACTTCTTCAACCCGGCAACAACCGCCCCGACCTGGCCCCAAGCCAGAGAAACTACGGAAGCTTGTCCCTACAGACTCACGGTCGCAGCAACAACCCCGGGATTCTGAACCCCGAACAGTGCACTCTGACCTCAGGGAGTCACCGGTGCAGGATACGCCCCCGTTGAGCTTCAGCGGGCACGACGACGAGCTCCTCGAGTTTCGGAAACGATACCCGAGTCTCTCCGGCGCGGAATTTGAATCTACTGGAGCTTATTCCCGACGGTGAGCAGCCGAATGTCTAGAGGGGCGGACAGGCAAATCGCTACATTCGGAATGGTGTTGAAGGCTGAGGACTTCTCCACCTTTTACTCTAACGATGCCATGGGTTTTGAGCATGTTATCCCTTCTGTTGGATCCTGTACATTTGTATGCGTAGCAGGAACCACTGAGTTTGGTTTACTGTGTATTCGTTCTGGTATTGTTCCTTGCCATTGGCAACGCGATATTATTTCAGCCAGTTTCGGTTTTTTTTTCTTCTTTTTTTCTTCTTTTTTTCTTCTTTTTTTCTTCTTTTTTTCTTCTTCTTTTTTTTGATTGATTCTGTATTAGACTACACGTCAGGATAGAGCCTTTGTTTTTACGAGTTCGAGTTATCCAGAGATGAGCAGCGATGGATTGATGAGATGAGAGATGGCTGCGAGCGCGAGCAGGCGTCAGAGTTCAGAATAGAAAACCAGGCATTTCAGTTGTTTACGTTTTCCTTGCGTAATATTTCCTTATATTCCTGTCAGCAAGCGGGGCTGCGCGAAAAAAAAAAAAAAAAAAAAAAAAACCGAAAGGAAGAAGGAAGAGGAGGCAGCGGCGATCCGTGCCGGGACCTGCTTCTTATCCCGTTTCCGCCCGACTGCACCGACGCGAACACGAGAAGCGACATCATTATATAATGATTAAGTATCGATTTGATGCATCGTGCCAAAAATACCACACCAGCAACACACAACCGGGCCCGGCTGGCTTCGGTTAGCCCACCCGGCATCCCCAGCGGCTTAGCGCCGTTTTGAAGGGAAGAGGGGCGAAGGCAACTCTCTCGCTCTCGATATAGGCAGGAGCCTTTTGCCGCTCGTGACCAAAGGACGAAACAGCGGCGAAGGCCAATACCGATTCAGGTGGTCTGCCGTCGAGGTTCGTGAGTTCCCCCCATCGCGTGACCGCAGGCACATCGAACATCAGCTCGTTCGATGGCTAAATGAAAATCCGTCGTGCTCAACCGGGGACGAGTCCGCTAGCCTTACCATGGAGTGAGTACTTGTCATGCCCGTCCCAACAATTGCTGCTGCAGACCAACTAAACTAAAGGGCTCTAGTTCGAGTGGTGGCGCATGGCAAATCACCTGAGCCGGAGCGCCTGAGCACATCGCTGGCACGCCAGGGACGAAGCTGACTGGCTCGCAAAACAAAGCGACTGCGTGTCGGGATGCCATGGAAGCTGTCTATCAGTCCTATCATAGCTGAGGCCAGATATTGCATTATGCACCCCAGATTTTATGCTTTCTTTTTCCTCCCCGGGCAGCTGGGTCGTAACCGTCACGAAAGGCGGACTTCCCCTCTACCACCACCACCACCTCGAGAAGGAGGAGCAGGAGGAAGACGAGCCTTTCTTCACGAAGCTAGCATGCCTACCGAGTAGGTACCTGCCTGACTCTCTCGCTCCTACTGCTACGTCGACTTGCTCTCCGTCCAGCCTAGCCTAGGCCTTCTTCCGTTGATGGCTGGCAGTGTCGCCTGGTGAAGGGATGAGGGATATTCTCGGCACAACATACGTGCATGCCACATGCCCCCCGGCGCATGGTGTCGCATACACGCGCCTTTCTGAATTATCGTGATTTGGCTTTTCGTTTACGAGTTTACGAGAGAAGAGCGAATGGTGATGTCGACGTTGGCCGGCTGGCTGCCTTTCTTCCCACACCCCCCCAGCAACACATTGCGGGGAAAGCTCCGGGTGGTTGACGTGCGACGAAAAAAGAAAAGACACATGCACACCACAAACATCGACACACGCACACAACCGCACCACGGCACATGTACCTCGACATACTTACATCCACACCACTCTTAACATCTCCGATATAACCTCCTCACGCTCACGGTGGAGAAAATTCCATCGAAGGGGGATTTCCCCAGACGAGCTCGCTCGCATATCGTGCGTGCGTGCGTGCATGCATGCATCTAACCGTAATGGTAATTAAAGCCTTTTTATTTTCGTTTCGTGCTCATTGTCAAAGTTCCCTCATCCTCCTGGCCTGCTTGCCAGCCAGCCAGCCGTGCATTCATGCATGCATCATTAATTCACACGCCCCGCCTGCCAACCAGCCCGCCAGCCTGCCTTTCACACCCTGGAAGCCGGATCCACAACCACAACCACCCAACGCCATCCATCAAATCGTATTCCCGTCTCGTTCTTTCGAAATTTCTGTGTCGGATGGCGGGATCACTTCCGTCTTTGTCGTTGGTCGGTAATAACAATGCTCGGTCGGCTGCTCGGTCGGCCGTCATCGGTGGCTCCGTCGTTGGAGGAGTCGTCGTCGTAGTCGTCGTCGCTGTCGCCATTTACTGTCACTTGTCACAGACCCTCGCGAATCGGGTTACTCTGGGGGGAGCTCAGAACTCTCCTATCCAAAAAAGAAACACCACTACCGCTACAGCCTGTTGGGGGAGCGGGAAGTGGAAAAGTTTTCTTATTATTTAGTAATCATAACCTTATGGAATTCAATGTTTCGGTATTATGGCGAAAGAATTGCTATATGAAAAAATTTTTCCTCATTTTCTAATTTCGTGTGACTTCTACTTAGCCCTACCAATTTTTTTTTTCTCTTCTTGTTTCTTTTTGTTCCTGTTCATGTGGTAACCCCAAGTGGGCCTTGAATATCAAGTATACGTACATGTACCTGATGTACGTGGAGATGGAGGGAATGGAAGAAAGAAACGAAGAGAGGAAGGGATAGAGGTAGACTTAAAAGGCAAAGCTCAATAAAGGAAAAACCCCGCAATTGATCCCAAGTTCGCCTGAAATGTGTGTCGGTAGTGTGCAATCATGCGGTGCAACCGTGCGAAAGAAAAATGCGTCAGGTAGCAGAGAACAGCGCGGACTCCAAAAGCGACCTGTGAGAAACTCAAACAAAATTTGCATCTAAAAAAAAAAAAAAAAATTTGAAAAAGGCAGAAGAAAATGATAAGAAGGAAATGCGATAAATGAACTGAACGAGAAAAAGATATGGTGAAAAAGGAATATCCAGGCTCCGATGTGATTCCCCGCCGTAACTATGCATAGGGCCGTCGAATGATACCAGCAAATAATATACAACAAAACCACAGAGATATCCTGTTCGAGCCAAAATAAATATGGTAGAGAAAAAAATATGAAAGAAAAATAAAGCCAAATACACAAACTTTTCTGTCTTTCTTGTCCTGGGTAATGTCGTAGCCATGCAAAAGGAAAAATAAAAAATAAAAAATTTGAAGGTGCTGTGGTAGCGCCTGCGGGGTATAATATTTACTGAGAGTGGATACGTATGCTGCTGGTAGTGGTCTGTACAAAGGGAGCTAGCTGCATTGCATTGCATGTGCAGAGCATTAAACATTCAGTGAGAGTTGCGTCTTTCTGTTTCAACTCTTAGCTCAGGTGATCCTGGAATTAAAAGGTATCGAATATGGTTTTTATCATCGTCGTCGTCGTCGTGTCATCGTCGTATCATTGGTGTTTTTATCTCATGCTGCTCGTCGGGAAGCTTGTGAATGGATTGGGAAACTGAAGTGGACCCATAAGGTATGGATCGGAGAACAAATCAACGGTCCAGGAACCGGTGCTGTAGTACTGCTGCAGCATACTCTCGTTCGTCGTTGCGACATTTGGCATCTTGCCCGGTCCTGCAGCCGTCACTTGCGAGCCACCGGCCTGTGGGGATGAGAGCGCTGGGAGATGGTGTGCCTGTGGGCCGGTTGTCGTCAATGGCGGTGCGCCTCGTCCGCCCAGCGGGAAGTCCTGGTTGGATAGGGGGACCATCACGTCGTGTCCGTCCACATCATCCTCTTCGCCGTCGTTGTCATCGTACATTTCGGCATCGTACTCTTGCTCTACAATATAAGCATGAGTTTATTTATGTCCATAAACAGAACCCGCTAGAGGAGAGGAAATGCATACCAAGCTTGTCCATGTGAGCCTGATACTGTTGAGGGTACAGTGTAGCCAATGACGCCAGGTCTGGCGCATGCGAGAACCTTCGTGGTGCAGCTGCAGGTGATGGTCGTGTGAGAAATGCGTGAGCGGCGCCTCCCGTCGCAGGGGATGGCTCGGATGTCACAGGCGATGTCATCTCCACAGAGACTGATGGTGAGGTTACCTTCGCGGTCGGCGAATGCACCATGCTAGCGGGCTTCTGAAAGAAGGACGACTCGGACAATCGCCTCATCTTCTTGAAGCTAGCGGCACTGCCCAGACCCAACGGAGAAGCGGCATGCGAACTGTGAAACTGATGTGGTCCCGAACGACCGAGCAGCCGTTGGTGCAGCGCACGTTGGACATGCGGCGGGTGCGGCGGCAGAGAAGGGATGGGGCCTGCGGGAACTGCGTCGCTATCTGCAAAAGCTTTGAGTTCGGCATGAACGTCGATGCGTTTTTCAAGCAAAATCCTTTCCAGGAGAGAATTCTTGTACCGTAACATCAGCACCTCGTCAGCCGCGCTGCGAGACGACTGCTGGAGCGTTGCAAGCGCCTCCTCCTGCTGCTTGATGGTCGCCTCGAGATGCTTTATGTACTCGGTCCGCCGCTCTCGGAAGGCTATTCCATGGGAAAATGGTCTCTCGTTAGCCTCAAACACATCCACATACTTTCTGATAAAAAAAAAGTAGGGGAAAGAAAATAAAACAAAAGGGAAAAAAAAAAAAAAAGGAAGTAGAAGAAACAATGCCGCACATTGTTCAAAATGCAAGAGAGAGACAAAAATAATGTAATAGTAACAACAATAAAGAAAAATATTACACATAGAATGTAGGACTTCGGTCAACTCCGGGCATCAAAGTTGCGATTTCGTAACAAAAAACAACTAGCCCGTCTACGAGCATCGAAGCATCCGCATCCTGAATTTCTCACGCAGATATATAATGATGGGCTTTCTTACCCGCTTGGGCTGCTCTGTTCCTCATCTTCCTCTCCTCCTGCGTCGCATACACAGGCTTCCGGCCCCCTTTCCGCTTCTGTGCAGCGGCTGCGTCCGGAACCGCATTTCCCTCTGGCGAGGACATCGAGGAGGAAGGGGAAACGGGTGACTCCTTCACAGCAGCTGCCATGTCTTCTTCTTCTTCTTCTCGGAAGGGAAATGAAAAGAACGAGTTCCTTTTCGACGGTATGATGTGATGTGATGTGATGTGATCTCCTCCTCTTTTAATCAGGATTATTCAGAGGCTTTCGGTTGTAGATGGGGATCCTTTGACCTCTTCGCGGGATCCACAGGCTCTACAGCCTCAGGCTGACTTCCACCACAAACCAGAGGGTATGATAGCGGTCAGGAAGCCGCTGAAAACGTTAACAACCACGGAGCAAAACTGGCCTATGAGGGTTTTTGGAATGCTATAGTCAATACCGGTGTGATCAAAGATTCGAAGCAGGGGAGCGTAAAGAGGAAGGAACGAGAGCAAAGAAGCAGTGGCAGTAGTTTAAAAAGGAGTCAAGTAATTATAATGTAAACCACGGTCAGAGTAGTAGTCTTTTTTCTTTTTCCTTTTTTTTCTACTTCCACCTTGGGCATGGGCAAGCAGCTGCTTCTTGGTATTGAATTGTTTCCTCTGGATCGATCTCCCTTTCTCTCTGTGTTCAAGCTTGCCGGAGGCGCCCTCGCGCTGAGGGTTGAAAAGGAGGAGAAGTAAAAAATATTGCTTATTGCAAAGCTCCGCAAGAATGATCCGAAGCCATGCGAGGCAGGCAAAGAGAGTCGAACGCAGACATGACACTTTACAATAGAAAACGACATTCTCGATGTGCTTGCAAGGGGAGTGATGGGGATGTTACACCTACGTTCGTTCGCTGCTTAGTATATCTCCTGCTCTTACCCAGCTATAAATATATATCTATATATATATAAACTATTATATATATATTTCTTGGTTCAAGTATCACTGTCGTTTGCTTTTATCTTTTCGTTTTTTTAAAAAAAAAACAAAAAAAAATAAAAAAAATAAAAATTGGAGAGAGGGGTCTGCCCTATGTCTCCAGAATGGCGTATATACGTAGTAGAAGAGAGAAGCTTTGAACTTCACAGCTTGGATATTCTAGAACCCCAGCGAGCGGGCCTGGGGGAGCTGTGGCGACAGGCGAGATGGATGTCCCGCGCGGTTGACTTGCGATAGCTTCGTAGTCAAAAAATGCAGGTACCGGATAACCCTTGGGGGAGGCTCAAGGAGATAGGCGCAAGTCCACCAAAGATAGGCGAAAAATCGAATGTATCAGAATACCAGATAAAAAAATATATAATTCAATCAAAAGATATCTAGTAACCAGCGAGGTTCAAGATAGCGATCCAGAGTCCGTATAATTTTGGAGTGTAATGGAAACGGCGATGTGGGATAAAAAGCTGGGGAACCGCGTGAAGATAAGGGAAGCTTGTTAGCAAACCATTTGTAATGGGCAAGAACCACTCAGCCGAGTGACAACTTGCAGCTGGTTGGCAAACCAGTCGGACAAACAGGACAGACGAGTGGAAAAAAAAGGGAAAGATTTTGCTCTGACCCGAAAGAAGCTCCTGTTGACGGGATGGAGTTTCGTTCGGCTGGTCATCGAGCCTGGTCAATTTCCCTTGTTTTTTTTTTTTTTTTCCCTATNAAAACAAAAAAAAAAAAAAAAAGGCCAGAGCATTGACAGGCAAGCGAAGGAGCTTAGCTGGCATCGATACCGGCAAGCAAGCAATCAAGCAACGGCAACAGCTCCGTGCTCGCTCGTGGTGAAGCCGCCTACATGACTGGCTGAATTTCATGTCCGGCAGCCCATAGCCATGGGCTCTCCCCGGCCCACCAGGCGAGAGAAGAGCTCTCCTTCACCTGCTGCTTGAATAATTTTTTTTTTTTTCCTCTAAACACTCCACACTCCGTTGAGACCATTTTTCACTGCACACACGCAAGAGGCAGGAAAAAATTCGTCAAGTGATTTCTCGACGGTTAACTAAAGTGGTTAACCGGTGCCCCAAGCCATTCTCGCTTGGTATGAGATCCTTCCAGGTGACATTGACCTTGTGGGTTGTCTCGGCGACTTTCGCTGCTCGTACTGAATTTTATTTCGCTCTCTCTCGTTCTTTCACTGTACGAGAGAGCCGGCGAGCGAGTGAGTGCTACGCTACCAATGAGCGATCGATCCATCGGGCTGAGCCAGGGGAGCCTCTAGTTATATTGAACCCATCCATCCCTACCCAAACCATCGTGGCCCGATGATACACATTTTTTCGCATTGAAGTCTAAGCGGGCCCCAAATGTTGGGATGTGTCTGGATTGGACTGGATTCCGGGAAAAATAAAAATAAAATGATAGCAAAAAGGAAAAAGAAGGGTTTGCGGCGCGCGGTGACCCTTCCAGCCGGATCTCGTCATACAGGCTCCTTTGAGGAACGACCCAATCTGAGGGAGGCCCATCGGTGCTTTCGTTAGATGAACGGCGTTCAACACTGTTCCAAGACTTTTAAGACGCCGTCCAAAAGATGTTGAACGGGAAATTTTTGCCGTAGCTGGCAAAGCGTGGTTTGGGGCGACCCACTACGGGAAGACCAACCTGGTCCCAAGAGAATTTCTTTTTCGGCGGGGCCTCTGAGACGAACGAGTGAAAACTCTCGTCTCGTCACGTCGCGTCGGCTGTCCGCTTGGTCTAACCAAGCTGTTCCTCCTTCGCGCATCGGGAAGATCCAGCTGATCGTTCACCGGGGAGTGTGTCTCCGGTCGCGGGGAGGCGTCGTCGGCGTCGTCGGCGCAGCATGCTCCGGGGGAGTTACCAGCGGTGGCTAAACGGTAGGTGGTAGCAGCAGCAGAGCAGTAGGAGGAGATGTAGCAGCAGCAGCAGCAGCAGCAGTGGTACACTGAGGTGAGGTCTGAGTGGTTCGATAGGGATCCGCACACCCCAGGACCCAGCGGATCGCCAGACGGATAACGCCCCTCAGAGAGAATTGCCCCTTTTGCGGCCAGATTCGAGCTCAATCTGGATGTCCGGCTTGCAGAGGGCTCCACCAGCAAGCAGCTGGAGTGATGGCAGCAGCAGCAGTAGCCGGAAGCATGGCGAACAAGGAGCAAGGAAGCAAAGCAAGCCCGCCAGCTAGCCAGAAACCAAGCAAGCAAGAAAAAGAAGCAGATGAAGCAGAAGGCTGCCTGTTTCTTCGGACATGTCCGACATTCCACACCCGGGGCCCTGTCACATCTTCTCGTTTTGTCTCTTGATTTTGGCTGGCTCCCTCCAATCTCTGCCTCTCTTCCCCCGCAGAAAGAAGGTTAAGTTTCACCACTCTGGAAGCATGGATGAGAGCATTCCACACATCCGCCCTGGGCGTACATGTAGATTGCACAAGCGAGAGCGAAGGGGTGGGTTCAATAGAGCCGGGCCTGGAATCTGAAGCGTGGCTTGACGGTTTGAAGGTTGGAGGAATGTTGAATGCTGTTCTGGTCGTTGTCGTCTCGATCGAATCACATGGCGGCGGGCGTCGACAAGACTGCAGCAGCAGCAACAGTAGCCAGCAACCAGCAGCAGCCAGCAGATGGCGAATGGGTGGGCAGAATAACGACATGCGCATGTTTTCTTCTTTTCCCCGCAAAAAAGCCAAGCCGGAAAAAGAAACCATATCCGTCCCACCTCAACGCAACAACACAACAACACTCCTCTGCCAGAAAAACTGGGTTTTGGCTGGCTGCTGCTGGTGGAATGGCAGACAGGCAGGCTGATTCTCATGGCATCATCATGATCTTATCACACTGATATCAAAAANAAAAAAAAAAAAAAAAACAGTCTACAGTACGGTAGACACGCTCGCTCTCATCTCTTCGTCATCATACGACATCATGCTACCACGTCATCGACACTCCACTCCACAAGCTTCCTATTGCTGCCACTTCTATCACTGCTGCTACTGCTGCTGCTGCTGCTGCTGTGCACTTGCTGTGCAGTAGCTTGCGCCGTCGGACGCGGCTTTCCTTTCCCCAACGGGCCGAACGTCAGTTCTCCAGAATATAACCGCTTCGTGGACGTCTCCAAAACGGCTTCTCTGGGCCGCCTCTTTCAGCATGCCAATCGCCTCGGCGACAAATCGAAACGGCCACGCGGTGCTGTGTGACGGATGATTGGTGATCCCCCAATTAAGAAAAATACAGGCCATATATGGCGCAATAACCATTGAAAATTTTCGTCGCGCGGTATCCGGAGATCCGGAGATGCAGACCAAACACCATTTTGCGGGTATTCTTCAGAAACTGCTGCTTCATCTGCTCCTGCTGCTGCTGCTTCTGCTTCTGCTGGGGTTTAGCGTCACACACCTAACTAACGCAACTGCAAGGCTGCCTTGGCCAAGAGGACCTCCTCCGCCCTCGTTCTCTCTCTTTGCTTCCTGTCCTTGACACAAAGAAGCACCAGCCCGATCCCGGTGTCGCAAGCGATTGGTCCAAACTCGATAGACATGGACCCTAATACGAAGACCGAATCCCAGCAGGTAAGCAAGCATCCGCTGTAGTTTCTGCCCTACGCCGCCAGGCTTTGCTGGTTCATTATTGTCTTTCTCTCCGCTCGATCAATCAATTCGTATCTCCGCGGCGCGGCTGTTTTTCTTTTTGACCTGGCTGACCTGTGACCCGCTTTGAGGATGACGTTTGCTGCAACCAGCCGGAGTCGCTCGCCAGCAATGCCCCCAGCGAGGAAGATGCTTCTGGTATTTCTGTTCGCGCTCAGCCGAGCCAGCAAAACCCACGCTCCTTTCGGCCCAAGACTTTTGTTCGTCCCAGCCCGCCTGAGGATTTGCTCCTGAACCCTGTCATTTCTTCAACCACTCTTAAAGCGGACATCTTTATAACCTCGCCGTTTCATATTGCTGGTGGCTGCGTTGCCGGCAAACTGAATCTATCCATCCACGGGTACGACAGTAAAGACATCCAGCTTGGACGGGTCGCTGTGGACTTGGTTGGAATCGAAGGTAAAAATCTCACTAAAATGCTCCGTGCATTTTATGCCGCCTTTTCCCTGATCCTGTAACTTAGAGCTTTCATGGACAAGCCGTCGGATCCTTCTCGCCTTAGCTCTTGAGTTCATCGACGACACCCACCCGCCTCCGCCCAACATCCTGCGCCAGCGGCAGCAAATTTCAGGCTCGTTTTGGACTGTAAAACCAGGTGATGATGCTTTCCCTTTCAGCGTTGACCTGCCACTTGATGTTGGTCCTGGGACTTTCAGCTCGGCAACCGCCCGCATCCGATATGTCATATATGGGTATGGAAACCTTTTTTAAAAATTAAATAATTATTATTATTTTTTTTGGTTTTTCTCCCACTCCTCTTCGCACAAATATTAGTAGCCAAAGGAGGAAACAAAAGTAGCTTACGGTTGAGGACCTGTAGCACAATCCTTTACAAAATTGGGAACACCAAATTTTTAGTTCGTTGTTGCCGTGATGTCGCAATCACCCCTTCCATTGGCGAACTACGCAGGATCTCATCGGACTTTGACCATGAGGTCAAGGTTTCAGAAGAAAGAACTTTCACACCGGCGCAGGATGGCTATTTGAAGCTCACCGCTAGCCTTAGTCGCCCTTATTGGTTTAGTGGCGGCTCGGCTTTCGTCGATGTCTTGATCGAGAACGGTTCCCTGTACCACATTGGCAAGATACGAATCAAACTTGTAGGCTGATGGCCACCGTAACCTCAGACAGGTTGCATTCGGCTTGTGTTTTATACTAACATGCTTCGCGTCTCAGGTTCGGCACGTCAGCGTTTACAAGGACTATAAACCAACGGATGAAGAGCTTGCATCTAACGGGTATGCGCGAGGTCCAGCGGTCACCTTGAAGAAAACCATGGCTAGGTCGGAGCTCAACTCTGGAAGCCGTTGGTCTGGCTTGAAAATGGACAAGCAGACCTCTGTTACATGTGAAATCGAGATCCCGAAAGGCCAATTGACTATTCCACTAGGTACGTGTTTTCTGAGTCATGATTCGGAGCTAGACGATAGCTAGAGCTAATGTTTCGTGAAGGCTCTTTCTTCGAGGTGCAATATTTTCTTGTCGTAACGACTGGTCCAAAACTAGAGTTAGATCTAAAACCTCCCTCAGATTCATAATAAAAACTTATATAATAATGCGAAATATAGCCCCCATCGAAGGGTCCATGCCATCCTTCCAATTCGAATATTGCATATGGTAAAAGACCTTGGTCGTCGGAACAATCCCGAAAATTCTGTTCTATTGCTGACGATAGTCTTCTCCAATTTACAGCACGCCATCCACGAAGCATTGCTATCCGGCTTGGGAAACAAACCCAGTTTTTCTAGCTTCTCCGTCGTCCGCCGCTCGCTCCCCACACAGCGCCCTTCAATTACTTCTACGTCAGGAGCTACTATACGCCGACGTCGCACAGAGTCTGATCTAACGCATGTAGAACCTGCTCCAATCGCTGGGGGTTCCCAAAATAGCGACCATGTGACATCCGGTACGGCGACACCTCCAAAAGTGACACAGGAGGACAAGACAACTGAGCCCACCGGCTTGAAAGACTCGACCTCAGCGTTTCACGGAAGCGCTCGACATAATTCCATCAGCTCGTATATACCATCGATTCGAAGCTATTTCGCTAAGCCTAAAGCCGAACCAGCTTGATATACCGATAGCGTTCGTAATACCGTTCCAAATTCGACTTTTGCCAAGGCGTTAGGAATATACCCGGGGGCGTAAACGTGTTTCTGGTCATTCGCCTTTTTTTCGTTTCTTTAAGATTGTATACAGTGAATCGTATGGTTCACTTTGGCTTTGGATGAATTGGGGAGCTATCATCCATCTTGTACTCTCTTTTTCCCCGCCCCAGACTGGCTTTCCCTTCTTTAAGAGGCTATCGTCATGCGGAGAATTCTCTAAATGCTAAACAAAGGCATGATACGCTGGGCCGATTTTTGACCACAGCAGCTTTCAGCTAGCATGGAAGTATGCATGACTTTTATTATCCGGATATATCTGTAGTCCTTGGCGTGTGAAGCTGAGCACTACTGCGCAGGGAGTCGTGTTGAGTAGCTGTAACGAATTCGTAGAGTAGTATGCTAGATTTGTTGGTTCCCGCCTGGATCAATAGAAGCAATGGCAGCCAATGATGGGCGAGCTAGGGCCCTTTTATATAAATTTCTCGATATATATTGCCAAGAATCAAGCTGTTGGTGTGGGTTCATCCCTCCCACCACCACTGATGCTCATCTTGACACCGTTGACAGGGCCCGAGCTCGAAGCCCCGGAGCCGGAGCTGCCGCCGAGTAGGTCCTCGCCGGTAGCAGTGATCGCGGGCAGCCTGGCGACGTTCCTCCGACCGCCGGTGTTCTCGAGTACTTCGTCGACGTTTGGGCGGAGCTCGGGGAAGGTGGTGTTGATGTGTTCTGCTAGAACGTCGCGGAAGTCCTGAAAGGCGCGCTGCTTGCCGTTCAAGAACTGGTTCTGCTTGATGGCGAGCTCGACGAACTCGCGAGTGTAGATGTCCGGGTTGCGGCCGTGTTCGACATAGCTTCTGTAGTCGTCGTGATGTCAAAAAAAGTTAGCTCGACTGGGTTACGATATTATGATGGTGCACGTATGCGTCTTGAGTGGTTGCATGCGAACGAACGAACCCAATGACTTCGCGGGGAATCCACAGGTCGGAGACGGCGTCTGCAGCGTGCTGCAGGTGGTCGAATTTTGTGACGAGATCTTTGACCTGGGTGATGAGGATCTCGGCAGGGTTGGGGGCATCGTTGCGGTAGGTGGAGACGGAGAGCTCGTAGAGAGCCTGGATGACAGAGCGGAGCTCCGAGTCGACCTTGTCGATGCCGGGGGAGGCAGATTGACCTGGAATTGGTGTAGCTGAGGACATTTCCGGGACGGTGATGTTGTATGAAAAGGAGACGATGGTGATGGTGATGGTGATAGTGATGGCGATGGCGATGGATTGTCGTCGGGAGACGTCGAACGGGAAGTTGGCGTTTGGGCTTAGTCAGCGCTGCGGCTGGCTGTCACGTCCGTCCATCCGCTTTTGGTGGGCGAGCCGCTAAGAATAGGCAGGCCTCAGCCTCCACCGGCCGCTTGTCTACTCGACCCCCGCCTATGCGAGGAGGAGGATGCTCTTCTCCTTCCTCTCTCTCTCTCTCTCTCCTCTTCGCTCGAGGGGCTGGAGGCAATTGGAGGCTGGAATGATCGTATACAAGAAATTGACACGAGCTGGACGGGATTCTCCTTGTTCGTGTCTTATTCCTGTTCCTGTTCTGATCGCAGTCGGCCCCTGACGGCCCTCAATCTTATAACCGGCTGACCCGTTCAATTCACCCTACCCAACGACATCTCCCGACGAACACTACAACTTCACCCGAATCCCAAAACGTGATACGGCTCCTTGGACGGACAAGGTGGCCTTGGCTATCACCGCTCGGGCGTACTAACCTCAGATAGAAACGAAAGATGAGTGGCAGCGGCAGCAGTCAGACCGCTTCAACCACCTCCGGCAGAGGTCGAAAGCTGTCCACGGGCTGGTCCCTGGCCCGAGCCCGATTTGCCCAGCGCTACCGGTCGAGGTGAGCTCCAATTGCCTGCCATTTTGTACCTCTCTCTCTCACTCTCTTTCTCTCCACCATCTGACACAGTGGCTGATTCGCAGTGTCGCGTCGTACAGAAGCAGCCGTCCCGGAGCCGACGGTGCCAAGCTGACGGCGACGTACTTTGACCGTCTGCCCGTCGAACTGCTCGCCCAGATCTTCTCCCAGGTTCACGTTTCCGACCTCGTTTCGCTGCAGTGCACATCGCGCTCCTTCCACGACACTGTCGACGTCAACTCTGCCCTCATCGCCCGCCAGTACATCCGTGTGCATTCTCTCGGCACCCTCCATAAGCTCTTTCCGCCGCCCATCATCCCCGCCTGCAACAACCGCCCCCGCTATGACGTCCGCTACCTCATCAGCCTTACCCGCCGTGAGCAGACTTGCCGCGAGCTCTCCGGCTATCTCACTGAGCGCATTCTCGAGCGCTGGTTCAGCATGCCCATCCAGCGACTCAAGCCGAAAACCCGTGACGTTATCGAAACCTGCCTCACCGACGAGCTCACCCAGCGCATGATATACGTCCTCTACTTCCTCACCGAATACTCTCGACGCCGCCAGCAGACTCTCGAAATGCTCCTCACCCACCGGAGTTTGGTCTCGTCCCTACCCCGCTCCAGCAATAACACGCCACGTCCACCGACTCCCAAACGCTCGGATCTCTTCCGTGCCTTCCAGATCAACATCATTACAGCCCTACCAGACTCGGTCCTCATCGAAACGCACCACACGATGCACCTGCTCGTCAAACACATGCGTTTATCAACGTGTCCGGCACCGCCACACCAGAAAAACGATCCATGGATTTCCATGCTGCTGCACAAGTCCGGCCTGCAGCGTATCACCGAGTTCTTCGCTGCGGATATGCCCTACGCGAGCCACTCGACACGGAAGGCGTTTGCACGCGCCATGCAACGCGACTTTGATGAGCTGGAAACTCTCAATAATCAAACTATCGCAGTCAGCCCAAGTGGAGAAGGATACGAGCGGAGCAGCAATGGCAGCAGTGGCAGCAGTTCTGCAGCTATAGAGGTGGAGCGAGACGTGCCGCCGCCGATTCGCGAGATTTGGTTCGACGCTGCCCACGAGGTGCTGCGACTGCGTGGGCTGGAGCCCCATGGGAAGGAAGGTTTGGCTGTGGGGATGTTTGGTGGGATTGTGGTGGATGATTTAAGCTGCACGGGGTGCATAACTGGGAGGTAACATACATGCATGGCATGGAATGGCATAGCTGTAGCCTTTATCGATTCGTTGGGAGGGGAGTGTCGGGAATTAGGGGGGGATTATATACCAGGTGTACTCGGGGGATTTCTTTTTTCTAAAACGGTCAAGTTCAGCGAAGGCGTTTGGTTGTGTTTATGAGTCTTTCTTTGCTATTCTGCTTTTCTTTGAAGAGGGTTAGCGGATTGGTGACAATCAGCGAAGCGTACACAGTCACGAAGTGAGCGTTTATACACAATCATGTTCTTTTTTTTTTTTTTTTTTTTAACGATGGCAAGAAATCTCTATCATTTAGCTAGACTTGACGTACAAAATCTATCCTGTTCGTTCAATAAAGGTGATACTGCAAACCTGACCACCGCTGGTATCCAAACTCTTGCTTGCTCCACAAGTGCAATAATGATATAAGAACAAAACCGAAACCAAAAAGTCGACGAACGTTAAATGTACGAATTATGGCAAGAAAAAAAAAGAAAGAAAAGAAAAGAAAAGCAAGGCATTCTGCATCCAACATAACAGCTACACGTACACGCGCGTACACACATACAACCAACCGTAATCTTACATATGCTCAATCGGCTCTTCCGGCAGCAGCTCTTCGCGGGCCTCCACCGGTCGGTTTGGCAGACAGGCCTTCATGGGCGGCTGGACGAGCTCGTTGAACAAAAAGGTGCCGTAGACCAGCAGGGCGAAGCCCAGCAGCTGCAGCGGGAGGAAACGTTCCCACCCGAGCGCCAGCGACACTACCCAGATGAACAGCGTGCGGCACGTGTCGATTGTCGACCTCGATGTTGCGCTGACCGACCGCGTCACTGAGATTCCGAAAAAGTTGAAAGCACTATCAATCGAATTAGCATCCTATCAATCCTTCCTTCCTTCCTTCCTTACTTCTTTCCCCGCCATGTAGAGCGGAAGCAAAATGTAAAAACTCACCCGATCGAAACCATGATAAGCAAGCTGCTGATCAGCACACTGCCCACACCCATCTCGCGTAGGCCCTCCTTTGCATCAAAGTACCCATTCCTTCCAGCCTCCGTCACACCAATGGTAAAGTGCAGCAGAACCATTCCGACAGAGGTCACGCTGAACCCAAAGATCCCCTCCCACCCAACGACCTGCAGCGGCTCCATGGCATAACTCTCAAGAATGTACTCCTCCAGCACAAACTGTGTCGCTGTGAAGACCTGCGCACCAGCTATCAACAGCACGCCAACGACAGATCGCAGTACGGTATCCTCCATCTCGTCGGAGACGACTTCGTGGGTTTCCGGGGCCTTGAACAGTGCGCCAGCGAGACCGACGACGGCCACGCCGACGACGACGACGAACAGTGCGAGCCAATGGAAGAGGTAGAGATGTCGCTTCAAGAAGATGACGCTGAACAGACCGACAAACAGCACCAATGCCCCGCGGGTCATTTGGTACACTACAGTGTATTGCAGTGCAGCAATTAGCATCCATCATAATACCAAACACAATCTTATTCGTGGGACCGCACAAGAAAGATAAAAGAGAACGTACCACTAGCAGCAACGAAGAGTAAACCAACGTTCATCAAAGTCGTGCCGCAGATATCACAGACTACCCCGCAAAACCGCCATGTATTAGCAAAGGAACCCTCACCCCCCAAAACTCCACATCCTGGCGAGGGACAACAAGAACATACTCGCCGGCAAACTCAACAGTAGTACCCGCAATCCACTCAAATACGGCCGGTCCGCACTCGCCGTCATCGCCTTCAACACGGGACTGCTCGGCTCCGCCGGGTCATCCAGATCATCCTCCCCTGCAATCGGTTGGTACCCATCACGCTCGCTACCGCCCTTCTGTCTATAGCGGGTGTATAGCCTATGTAAGCCGATGACGAGCCAACAGCCCATCTCACCGATAAACATTTGCAGCGTCTGGATCACGGGCTGCTCGAAGAGCTTGCGCTTGGCCGGGTCTGGGTCCGAGCAGTTGCGGACGCACTGCTGGTCCTGCCATTTTGTGAGGAGGGTGTTGGAGCAGCCGGTCAGCAGCATTCCCGCCCTATGGAGAAACAGAGTTAGTCAAGTTTTCTGTTTTGTCTTGTTTGCATCGTGAGTAGTGTAGTGTAGCGTGGTTGTGCGTGGGTGGACGTACACGAGGGCCAGAATGAGCGGTTTGGAAGCCATCCCGGACGATTCGATGCGATCGCAGTGTGTCGGAAAGATCGATGCACGATGAGGGTTTATATCCACAGTCGAGCGATAAGGGCCGTGTGCATGCAATACACAAAAAATATAAAACACCAGGAAGAGAAAGGAAAGAGGAAAGAAGAGGAAAGAAACCCCGGGACTTGGAAGAAAATAGCGTGGGTTGAAGGTGTACTAACGAGGAGAGAGCGATTAAAGTAGGAGATCAAAGTTCCGGCGTCACAGCGCTGACGAGGCGGAATGACCAGCCAGGGGGTTCATATCACGTGACGAACCCAAAGCAGCACAACTTGCCCGTTTGGGATGCCGTCTGTGACCTCGTCGACTGACTCCGGCGCCAAAGACGCCAATCGGACGCGGACGGTCAGCCGCCCAACTGCCCAGCGACCAGGCCCGAGCTCTCACTCCGAAAAGTTGGCTGCAGGTTGCATCCAAGGACTCTGTTCGAAACATTCTGGGTCTTAAGGCTATCCTTTGCTGGAAATTCTGGCTGCTGGCTCATGTGATGCTGTTGTATATACAAAGTGCAACGGATCGATTCTTTAACTCCACACCCAAGAAAATTTGTATCAAACGCAGTAATAAACAGCAACCCTGGCAAATTTGAACCTGAACTTGAACCATCCCAATGTACCCGGTACTCCAAAGAATAGAAGAGGAAAAAAAAGAAGGCCTGCCAAATCCGCCATACTAACCCCGCCTGGAAACCAAAACCATAGAGACAGAACGTTGACCACCCAAGGGTAAATGAAGAAGAAAAAAGTATGAAAAGCGGAATCCAAAATATATATATGCCAAAGGTAAAGAAAACTCCCACTGCCATGCACGCTCGCTACATGATAGAGCACCCTCCCGTCCTCCGCCTCCTCCTTCCGTCGTGATTATCGTCAAGATCCAACAGCGCCGCCTCCCGCGCCCTCCGCCGCCGGCGCCGGCTACTCTGCGTCGAATCTTCATTCGACGTCATATGGTCTGCCCATCGGTCCTCCAGCCACTTTGCGCTCGCATAGTCCCCACGCATCACCAGCTTCAAGTGCTGGTCCGCCGTCTGCTGCCACCCGTAATAGCATTTGAGGTTTATCAGCTCACGGCAAGCCCCCAAGCCCCCCTTATTATTAACAGCGCCGCCTTCGTTATGCTTCTTCAAGTCGACCATCTGGGTGCTGTTCGCGCTGAGCACTGAATGTATGCCCGTCCAGTTCACGTTGACACAGTCAAAGCACACCATTCGAAGCCCAACCCGTGGCTTCCGCGACTTGCTGCCGCCGCTCGCCCGGCGACGCACTGCAGCGGCAGCTTCAGCTAAGAATGTGTCTGTAATCCGAGCTATCATATCACACAACAACATT
Organism: Drechslerella coelobrocha; assembly: GCA_036971555.1. NCBI lineage: Eukaryota > Fungi > Ascomycota > Orbiliomycetes > Orbiliales > Orbiliaceae > Drechslerella > Drechslerella coelobrocha. The sequence goes on along the minus strand of JAJTUH010000013.1, from coordinate 707,963 downwards.
AGCCACAATCTCCACTTCAACTTGTTGAATAACACTCGGTAATACATACTGTTGTCCAGTTCGACGTTCCGCAGAGCAGTACAGCTCTTCACGACCGGTATCATACCCTCGTCTGAGATGCTCTCGCAGAACGAAAGCTGCAAGTGCCGCAGCGACTGGGCGCATGGCGCCTTTACCAACTCTAGCAGAGCATCGTTCGTGATGTTGGAGCACTCCTCCAGATCCAAATGGCTCAGCTTCGGCACGGTCGGCAGCAGCTCGGACAATCCCTCGTCCGTTAAATCAACGATATGCCCCAATTCAAGGCCCTCTAGATTCGGAACGTTGTGCGCCAGGTGTCTCAGTGCGAGATCCGTCAATCCCCGGCATTTGCTAACATTCAGATGCTTCAGCTTGCGAGCTGGCGCAGTTGTTCGGTCGGTCAGCGGGTCAATGTCGGCCTCAATCCCTTCCACCAAGATCCGAACAGACTCATCCGTTAGGCTATCGCACCCGCCGAGCAGCAGCTTCTCCAGCGTGTTAGCTCTGAATATAGCTTCCAACGCCATCTCATCGTTAATGCCCAGGCACTCGGCGGCTCGAAGATCTCTAAGCTGCGTGCACGATTCCACAATCTTGCGAATCCCACGGGCATCCATGTTGGAACAGAACGACACATCCAATGTGGTGAGCAGGCGGCACGAGTCGGCGATGTGCTTGCAGGTGAAGTTCGAGACGGCTTCCAGGCCAGAGACGTTGAGCTGGACGAGGTGGTGGTTGTTGGTGATTAACCTGTGGACGGTGGGTCGCGCGAGAGAGCATCCTTCTAGAGATGCCGATATGAGGTTGTTACACGTATTCGTGATCGCATGGAACTCATTTTGTAGCTGGACACATCCTCTAGATAGATAATACATGATAAGCGTGCTATCAATTCAATCATATCGGGTGTGTAACCCACCGAAGGTTTAGATAGCGGATGAATGAACCGCTGAGGCTGATTAGCTTGGTCAATTGATGTGCCGGAATCTCTTTGTAAAAGGTCCCGGTATCGAGGACGCTCCACAATTGGCCATCAAAGCACAGCCGTCCAAGAGTCTTGCTGACCTGCACTTGAGCATTAGTCAAGGATTCCCGAAAAAACCCCATTTGATAAACTACAAAAGGGTGACCTTTAACGAACCATTGAACAGCGAATCAGCTCCTTCGGCTCCAGATAGCTGAGCACCTGCAAACATATCTCCCCTGGCAATATCTCCAGGAAGTTCCTGTTGATAATTCTTGGCTGGTGGAATGGGACAGCCCTGGGCACAGCCGCTGTGGGAGAGCTGCAGCCGGACGCCAGCACATTTCTGATGACGGCGTCCTTTTCGGCGACTCTGGCGGCGTTGGCTTGGCCGGCGGCCCTGGAGCCGGTAGCCAGAGATATGCAGGAGACGGAGTTTCTCGCCGAATAAGAATCGGAGCCGAGCTCGGCGAGCTGCGGAGACGACGAGGACGCCCTGCCCATTCGGTGGAGCAGCCTCCTGCGGGTCCGTCGCTTTACGACTGGGGCATCGTGGAGCGCAAGCGGAGAATCGGAAGACATTTCTCTCTACCGATCGAGAATCGAAGCCCGGACGGAGAGAAACCAGAAACCAGCTACTTTGTGGGTGCGGTAATGCTCGCTTGGAGGGAGGTGTTGCATGCCCGCAGTTGCCGAAGAGCAGCCTCCCAAGCTGATTTGAATCGAATTCCCTGTTTCAGCGGCTCAGGCCGGATCGGTGTTCGCGGGAAGACGTGCCTCGAAGCAGAAGATGAGATACGTCAGAATTGTATGAAAGGATATGCTAAACCTCCTCGTGACAATCTGCTCGCTCGCTTTCGGGTAGAATTGATGACGAAGGGGAAGGAGAAGTTATGAACTGGATAAAAACGACAGAGAAAAAGAGAGGAACGAGGCGGTATATTATAGATCAGGTGCCTGGCTGGTTGGTTGGCTGCCTCTCGTTTGTTTGTTTCAACCGCACTCGGGTTTTGGGTAAGAAGCGGGGCACACGACTGGGCCGGGATGCTAAAGTTAGTAGAACGGCCAAGGGCCTATTCGCTCCCAGACGATACTATTGCTGTATCGAGAATGTGGATAGCGAAGCGGCGAGATGGCTGGCCGGCGTCCGTGTGATGCAGGAGGAGGAGCGATGTTTAATTAGAATTATAATTTAACGTCGGCCCGAAGATTATATACTCAAGTGTACTTGGAGGGATATATCGTGTATCCGCAGCCACCAACATACACGACACTCCACGGCGACGACAAACGACGACGGATTCGACGGGATTCAAGACGAGGACAACAGTCCAGACAGCGCTTCGACATCACCAAACCCAGCTGGGAAGGAGGACAACCACGGTATTATATAATGCTTTCCTCACGCCATTCGATATGCATGCGAGCTTCCCGAGCTCCAGCCCAGCTGCTCAGTTCAGAAGCTGTTCGAAAAGCAAGACTGTCGACGGACGAGCTAGTCCCACCCGGTAGACGCACCCTTCCGATAAACTCTCTCCTGCCAATCACCGAGAGCTCAGAAGGTCGCGAGCACATGGATTATCACGGAACGGACAAAGCAAAACCACACGAGAAGATAAGCTGAGGTCGATCGCCCGTCATGCCCCGACCAGGGAGACTGACTTGGCTGCATGACCCGACGACCCCTCCCCAGCAGGAAGGTCATCCCATGGCCATGTGCCCCATGCACCGATTCCGAACAGCAACCTTGGCTCACCCGCTGCTACCTCAGCGCGGCCGGCGCTGCCGACAGCCTTTACAAAGAATATCCGTGATAAGATATGACCATATGTCTCTTCCCATCTTTTCTTGTGCAGAACTTCAATCGCGGACAAAGTGTTACAAGGAAATCAAATAGAAACTCTATCACTGGCTGCTCTCAAATCTTCCTGCGCTCACACCACTCCCCTCGACGACGGGTCGTAGTTGTTTATCGCAGACCCTGCAGGACGCCAACGGAAAAGTCCCCACGCGAGCTCGTGTGAAAGATCAGACGAAATTTGCTTGTGACCCTCTCCCCTCTCTCGAATGTCGACACCGAACTGAGATAAACGGTGATGGACTCTCTATCTGTTATCTAATCGCACATTCTAGCTCTCTTTCCTGTGGGCCAGCTGAGCTCCTCGCTACATGCACCACCCGTATTATCGCAACCTGCAGCCAAGTGTTCGAAAGGAGACATTGTTGTTTTACTGCGAGACAGGAATAAGGTTGCAGTTAGGGAATAGTGACTGAAGGCGTCTTGGGATTTACGAGCTAGTCAGCAGCTGTTGAAGCTAAGCGGGGTTCCGTGGAGCGAACGAATTCCACACCCGAATGGCGCCAGCATACGGACACTTAATCCGGCCCCTCCTAGGACCAATAATTACTAAATCTTCTCTATTCCGCGATATAATACAATAGTAAACTTAATTTGTCACCCAACTTGGGTTGGATCGCTGCTTATTCCGTGTCGTAAACACTCCAAATGACGTCTCTCACAGGAGAGAATTACGGCTCCCCCGCTATATATAGCAGCAACGGTAGCCAACCTGCTGCGTCGCATTATATGTAACCTTGCTGGCATCGGGCCATTAGCTCGGATAATATAACATGTAAGATACATGTTTTGTGGAATGTTGCAAATGCAAACTTGATGCTGGAAGCCCAGACCAAATCGGCTGCAGCGCGGGGCGATGTCGCTTGTGACACCATCCCCGATTACTTAGCCAAATGCACCTGTCATGCGGCCCAAAGAGCTAACTTCCTGTGCAGACTTCGTTACCGAACACCATTTCCAAACCGAAACACTCACACACCAGCCGGCCATGGCCACCACCATTACCACCACCACATGCGAGTCTGCAGGATGCTGAGGATCCGTGCAGTATGATGAGGAACAAGCCGAAGGGACAGTCGCCTCGCCTCGCCCGCTGGATCGTACCCGGAACTTAAATACTACAGAACCCTTTGCACTCATGTACGATCCAATTCTCCTTCTAGGGCTTGCTATTTTCACCCATGTCCTGCTAACACGATGAACGCAGTGCGTCCGAGACCGTATTTTAGAATGCCGCCGTTCGTTCGGCGTGCCGGCCACCCCGCCGACTCGGAGGAGAGGAACTTGGCCGCTCTCACCAAACGCGTGCTCTGCGCCCACGCGCCTCCCGGCAAGGGCATCGAGGAGGTGCTGCCAGCCTTAAGCAGCTCGCCCAAGGTCGACCTCCAGCTCTACGGTTTCATCTCGATAATCATTAGGTAGATTCAATTTGTGGCGGCGACAGTCTAGTCATTATTGCATGCACAGCTAACTCTATACATCGGGGAATTCAAGAGACTTTGTTCAGTCATGGTATCAAAAGATCACACCAGACCACGAATTTATCGATGAGATACTTCTCGTCATCGCGCACTGCACTCTCTCATTAGAGCAACGAATCCGGCAGGTAAGCTCTGTGCGCCCATCTAGGCTTTGCGAACTGTATCCAATATATTAAATGTTTCGATAGTTGGATTTCGAAACGCTACTGTTGGAGGAAGTGCCCACACTCCTAGACAACCATGTCAAAGGTACTATTATTCACGCGTATCAAATCTCTCACGCGGTTGCCTACATACTTCTAATACACGTGGAATTCCAGACTATCGGGTTGCTCTAGAAAGGCAGTCCACCGCCTTGTACCCTTATGCAACGGTGAACGAGATCTTTCACAGCATGCAGCCGCACCCGGCACTGTTTTCGTCCCCTGAGAGCGAGAGATTATATCTAAAAATGGTGGGGTCCGGGGTGCTTGCCGCACTATTGCCCCCCGAGGACCTGCAATCGGACTGTGAACGGCTGCTCGTCCGTGAGATCCTCTCCAATATGGTTCTCTGGAACGTTGTTGACCGGCTAAGCGAGCCATTCATGATATTCGAACTAATAACCAAGGTATATATTCCAACTGCGTATATATGTAAACGTTTGGATATTCACACATGTAATCAAATGGTATCTGCAGGTTATTACGACGCTCACAACGCCAGACAAGGTCAAAGCTGCAAACATCACACATGCAAAAAGCACAGAGTTGATGGTATTCCTCCAGAGCGAACCGCCAAAGCCAGCCAACCAGCCGGGCGACCCAGACCAGTCGCTCCTGCGCACGCTGTCAACTTCGGCGTTTGTATACCTCGAGCACGCATATAACTTCTTCTCGATGACAGCTATCGTGGCGAAGCACGCGTCTGCATCCTTGATGTCCCTTTGGAAAGAGCCTCCGCGAGAGGCACCTAGGCGGAAAAGGCCGATTCTCAAGTTGTCGGTTTGGAAGACGTTGGTTACACTGTTTTCGCTGGACAGACGGCAGCCTTGGCTCGTGGGCTCGGTGCAGTTGGCCTCCAAACCTTTGGCGGACCAACCGCCTGGCACGCTCTTTGACAAGTATGACCTTTCCCCGAACTTGCTAGACAGCTGCGCACGGATCGCTCAACGACTGACATGCCCTTGCAAACTGTAGTTACCTCTCCCACGTTTTCCAACAAGCATTGATAAACGAACGTGTGCTTATCAAGATCCTGTCTATCGCGCGGAACGCCCTGTTCCCGAACGGTACGCTAGCACCACCTCGAGTGTACCCTACGGAGGACGAAAAGGTTTTGATCCAGAAGCAGGCAGAGCTGGCGATCTGGAACGCGGTGCCGGACTTTATCAAGCGGATGTACCTTCCGGCAAGTAAGGACGAGCAGCTGCGGGAGATTGGTGAAAGTCTTGCTTTCCTGCGATCGCGGAGCTGCAACAAACATCTAATCTACCGGCTTTTGGACCTGTTGGTTTCGAGGATCGTTCCCGAAATGTTGGAAGAGAACGCATAATCTGGGGGTTATGGATGTTCCATACCTCCCATGTATTTGCATTTTTGTATTGTATCTTGCGGGGCTTTTATCGGGTGACTGTATTGTTTCATTTAGAGCACAGGCAGGGTGATTATAACAACAGCACGTGGTGCACGGGAGCGGCGTTTCGGTTGCATTTGATCTGACATGTTAGCCTTGGATTTGCATTTCATTTCGGATTTCTTTTTTAACTCTATATATTAATCTGACGGTTGGAGCAGAGTGCAATGCAGCTTGCAGTGACAGATACACACTCCTGGTCACACACACAGTTCACATATACTCAAGGATGTACATGTACGTACAAGCAAATGCGCATAACATCACAGTAATCACCCCGGTAGACTAGACGTCAACCTTCGAACAACAACTTTGCGCTAGCTCGCAGAGTAGAGGCTAACGGTGCGCATTCAAGCCGAAGGGGAAAGACCGAGGCATCTTGATGTTCCTTTGCCTTCCATCACATTTTTTAATAATTAAGCATAACAAGATATAAGTATATCGGCCTTTCGTTAAGATGTATGGCGTAAGGCCAATGCCGGGATTCCAATGTGACTGTGCCGGCGGGCGTGCATTGGTCAAACACGGATTGATGTGTTGGCAGCTGCAGCCTTTGGCTTTCCGGCGGGGCCCTGCAAAAGGAAACCAACTAACTAAAACTAAACCATCCTTCTTTCGTGTGCGATCAATCGAAATCCCCACCCCTGCCAGCCCCCATCCCAGCTAACAGGCAGACTGACCGACTGACGGACCGACAGACACAGACCGAAGGAAAGACCTGAAATGAAGCGAACACTTGATTTAGCTTGCACGGGGGGTAGTCGAAGCAGGTAGCTTCCTCCGTTTCAAAGAGTCGAGTCACACGAACCTTGGCCTTGGCGGCATTGCGAGCGAATTGGAAGCGAGCCTTCGACATCCCCCCGCTACCTCTGATATGATCTGCGAATCGCATGATGTATCCATCTATCTATCGGTTCGATGCATGCATGTGCATGCATTAAAACTACTGCTGCCTCTTTCCACTCGACTCGATATCCCGCGTGGGTGAAGCTTAGGAAGATTATTAGAGGTGCGCGCGCAAAAGCAAAAAAGCAAAGGGCTAGCTACCCAAATGCAAAAAAAAAAAAATCCAGCCAAAAAATATACTCAAGCTAGTTGCTTGCGATAATATCTCGAGTTATTTGATATCTATCTCCGATTGCAATTTTTTTTCCTTTCTTGTTTTGGGCAATTGCTTCCACCCGCACTGGCACATGACCACGGCGCTGGCAGGCAGGGAGGAAGAGAAAAGAAAAAAAAGAAGCTTAAGAGACTACGTTTTAGGGCCCCAACTCCGACTGCGTGGACCGGACCCCACATATACAACCGGACTCCTATACCCGCCGCAGCTCGTTAGGTGGATAAACATGCCTATAACCCTGCCCTGCTATGAACCTCTCAATTGACTTTCATCGAATAGTAACCGAGGAAGCTGAGCTGCTTAGCTAGCTACTTAAGTACCTAGGTAAAGTACCCAGCTAGCTGAAACTGCGAAACGGCTCTGCTTCGACGTGACAGTCGTTTGTACCGGACGAGTTACTTCCCGCCCCTGCAACAGTTAGTTAGCTAGCTAGCTAGCTAACAAGCAGGGTAAGCTCGACTGCAGACTAGAAGATCGAGAATTGCACCTGGGGGGTGTGCCTGGCTAAAGTGTCCACCAGCACAAGGTAGGTAGTCATCGACCTGGATTTGGATGTGGAATTTTTTTTTTTTTTTTTTTTCTGGTTCAACATAGCCTCACTAGCCTGGTTTGATAAGTACGTACAGATACGATAGTAGACAGGATACCACTGTTTTTTTTTTTCTTTCTCTCCTTCCTCCTCCTCCTCCCCACGTCGTTTCCTCCGTCGTTCCCGCTCATCTTCCATTCTTGTAGCATGCATGTATGAACGAGGAAACATATGAGTGAAGTGATTTAAATAAGTGAACAAATGCAGTTGTACAATAAACAGAAAAGCAACAACAACAACAATGGAAAGGATTTATTACAATATGCAGTACAGATCGCAGTACAGGAGACACTATAGTATAGTACTTACTATTCAGCTATACTCGATGCAAAAGACCAAAAAAGTAAAAAAACAAAAAAGCAGAATAACATGCAAACTTTAAACTGTGGCTTTTTTTTTTCAAGACCAATCTATGCAGGAAAAGAAAAAAGAAAAACGCGAACGGAAAAAGAGAAGGAAAAAAAATGGCAACATGAAACCACAAAAGATTAAGGAAAAGAGAGCGGCCGTTAAACAGAGTGAGGAAAGAAACTCAACTGATGACGCCAGAAATGTGATCGATTAAAAAGAAATAAGAGTAAGTTACCTTACTTACTAGGTACCTATCTGGAGGCGCAAGTAAAAACAAAAACGAAGCTGGAAACATAAGACAGAAGCAGAAAGACAAACAATAACATTAACAATACAACGAAGGAATCAAAAAGATAACTTGAACTTTGACTTAACCCCATATGATATGAGTGTGAGTTTTTTTCGGCCGTACATGAAAAAAAAATCCAGTATAGGAAAACTCCAACCATCCGCTCATCGCTAAACGCCATGATGCCACCTTCTAAGGAAAAAACTGCCACAATATAAAATACTAATAACATAAAAAAATAAATAAGAAAAAAGGAAGAAGAGGAGACGGCCTACTGGCAAAACTGGATATGACGATGACAATGGCAATCTGGGATGGCAAAATCGAAACGGAAAAGTGCGAAACTGTAATATAGCATTGTTGGATCGCGGTACAACTCGACGGTGTGGAGCGCGTCCTCTCGAATCGGTGTAAGCGTGTGTATATATTAAAAGAGTTGTGAGTTGTATAGCGTATATAACCTGGATCCTAAGAGAGTAAGCAAGGCCCTGTTGGACTTCGCTGTCCGATTTAAAAAGAAACAGCTGATTTCTTTTTTGTTCTTTCAAAAGCAAAATTTGGGGAGATTTCGAAGCAAGAGAGAGAGAAAAGTGAAATATAGGGGACTCGTTTAGGATTTCGTTAATTAATTGCTTGCTGGCCGGCTGGTCCTCAATTGCATGAAGCGGCGGCCGTTGGCTCTCGAAGCATGCTAGACGAACTAGCGCCGTTGAATGAATCCGTCTGCATTGGTGTGTCGGAGCTACTGCCGATCCGGTCCATTAGCTTCTCGACGGAAGCAAAGTCGGTGGGTTCCGCTGTTGGATTTTGCTTGAGGAAGGTCATCACGACCTCTAGCGCCCGCGTGGCTTCCTCCTGTGAAGGCACCGTTAGACTCCGAGACCGGGCGATCTGGAACTGCGCGGCCGCAGCCGCGGCTGCTGTCACATGGCCTGGCGTGTGAGATGGCGGCTGGGTGGTTCCTCCCTGTTGATGGTGGTGCTCGTGGTGGAGAGCGTCTGCTGTCTCCTCTGGGATTGTCGTATTTGCCAAACTGCTGGCCATCAAATGTATCGGGTGATGCATTTGCTTGGGCGATAGAGATTCCGACGCCGATGGTGGCGGCGAGATATACACGCTCTCTAACAGTCCGGAGGGTATTGTGTGAGATCGAGGCCGGGTTTGCTGCTGGATTGGCGGAAGCTGTCCGGACGGGAAAAGCAGCTGGTCCGTCGGCGGGAAGAACGGCGAGATGGGCGTCGTCAGTCCCGGCGAGATCACAACAGGCGTCTCGAACCCCGACGATATGCTCCCGTGCCTGTATTCCGCGTCTCGCGCGTGCGAGTCCTGCGAGGACGAATTGAGGCTGCCCTCCCGCGAGAACGAGCTGTGCCGCGAGTGCAGCGGGGTCGTGAGCTGCGACCTGATCCTGTCCATGTCCTGAACAATGTCTCCATCGGTCAAGGTTGTCAGGTCGTTCTTAAGCTTGAACTTATCCAAGTTCAACTTGAATTGCCCATCGTTGACCCCGCAGCTTTGGGCAAAAAAGTTCGCCTTCTCTCGGATCATCTCATCGGTGAGGATGCGGCCCTTCTTCTTCTCATTCTTCGCCCAGTTTGCGAGCGCCCTGTCGAAGTCTGGACACTTTCCCTTCGGTCTTTTGACCGTCTGCTTTGGCCCGTCATCGGGATACAGATACTTTTCTCTCTGGCGCAAAACCTTAGAAACCGTGCTATAAGCTAGTTTAGTTCAACCGGATCCTTTCCCTTAGCCGCGGCTACTGGATTGCATATTTTCTCTCACCTTCGTTCAACACCAAACATAGCTGTTACATCCCACGAGTCAGCAGATGAACTCAAAAAAAAAGTTTTGAGAAATGAAAAAAAAGCGCACTAACCTCCAATTTCAGTCTGCTTGACGTGCGGGTGCTGTTCATGATACAGACACATTCGTCTTCGGTCAGCATCGGTAAGCGTCCGGCGGGAGCTTCCCGTCCCATGATTCGACGACGACGACGTCCTCCTGCTTGGTGCTGTCGACGTGACAGAAGGAATCGTGATGGCCGTGATAGGCTCCAAGGCCTGCGCATTCGAAGCTACTGGCCACTGCGGGAAGGTAGAGTAAAAGCTGTGGGAGGTTGCTCCTCCCGTCGGAAGCCTAAATGACGGCTCGGATGGCAGCTGCGGCGTGGTGTCCACGAAGCCATACATTCCAAATTCGCTTGCTGGAGGCGCCGGTTGACTGCAGTCTCCATGCCCCAATCCGACCCATTGCCCACCCATGGCAGTATATTCACCCTCACCGCTCGCATGGTGATCATGGCGCTCATCCATACTGAAATATCTTGTTCCCGGGTCTGCTTTGCCTTTCGTATAGCTAGAAAACGACCGTTCCAATTCTTCTGACCCTCCCAAAACAAACAAACAATATAGCTTTCTATAGCTGTGATGTTGCTGATGTTGCTGATGCTGTTGATGCTGACGGTTATGCGTATAGTTGACGCGTAGCCCAAGATACAAGGTTTTGCGAAAATGTGATATTACTAAGTATCTTGAAAAAGCTGAAAAATCGAAAGGGGAGGAAGAATGTGAGAAACGAGGGTATGAATGGTTCTGCCTTTTTTTTTCTTTTCTGTTTTTCTGTTCTTGCTCTCACCCCCAAAGGAAAAAAGAGAGAGAGGGAGGGAGAGAGGGAAAAGACGACTTCAGACAAGAAACAACTGAGGGAAAGAGAATTTAGTTGAAAGTGATTGACCGAGAGATCGGATCAAAGAAATCCCAAGAGAAGTTGGGGGGGTTCGTTAGCTTGAAAGCGAAAGCCTCCTAACCAGGGTGCCATTCCCAGACATTCGTATTAGTTAGGCTAGGTCCCAAAGAAACAACATATCAAGAAAAAATGAAAATAAAAAAATAAATAATAATAATAATTTAGAGCTTTAATGACTTTTTCCGTTTGGATTTTCCCACCGCTCACTCGAACGTGTTCGGCAACGGATAGCTAGCAGGGATGTGGGAGGTGAGGTGGTGGAGGTAACGTGGGTAGCAAGCAACTAGGAAGAGAAAGGAAACGAAAGGAAAGGCAAGGACCGTCCCCTTTCCATACCATCAACCCAGGCCCCTTTGAAGGCAAGAAGCCGAATACGTAGGTCTATCCCCAAAACCTCATCCTCCTCAGCCGGATCGAAGGTAGTGAATGCCATGCCAAATCGAAGAGAACTCCTCTCGTATTATTCTTATTATTCTCGCATTAATTGCCTTTCACTTGTACGACGGCGGTCGAACCGAGCGAGCGGAAGGCGCGCACTCGGGCAAACCAGCAGCCATAGTTCTCTATTTCTTTCTTTCTTTTTTCCTTTCTTCTCGTTTGTGGATGCGGCAATCGTCTCGACCGATTCATCGGTGCGATGAAGCTCTTTTGATTTCATCATTCATTTCGTTTCATTTCGTTTCCTCTCTCCAATTCTCTCTCTAGAGAAAGGCACAGACACTCACGTCTCACTCCCAGCCTTTTGGGGGGGTGTGGTGTTGGGTAACCCAACTAAGAAGACACCCATGGCAATACCGTCTGAATCGAATACCCTGGTCCATTGCAGTGCAGGGATCCGTTTCCGCGTCCCAAATTATAACCAGCCAGCCAGCTCCTGGCGGGTTGGGGCAAAGTATAACAGTTGGCCGTCCATAACTCCAGAATGGGCACTTGATGCGCTGGATATCTGTGAGGTGTATGTACGAGTTACATGTACACAAAGATACACACTTTGTGCCGTACGTACGTGATTCGATAATCGGCATGTTTGTTTGATGCCGCAGGCCGGACTCTTCTTTTCCGCAGCCCGCTGGCCTGAAATGGAAAATGCATCTGCCTCGATTCGTCTTCATCGTGGTGGTAGTGGTGGTGGTGGTGGTGGTTGCTTATCTGAGCACTCTCGCGGTGGGGTTTGCTCAGCTGGCCCATCTTAATTTTTCTTTTCTTTTCAACGAAGGAACAGGCAACTGTTACACCTCCACCCCAAATTTCTGGATACCGGCTTCGCTCCCGATACCCATGACTGCGGTTGTCTTTAAGATTACTCGGAGATCAGACCCAAATTTCCTTTCTGCTGGGTTGTTAATTGGCCCACCGGGATTCCGGGATAGTTCCAGTCCCACTTCCATCATCATCATGTTGTCATCAGGTCAAGCTGGGACTTCGCGGTTTGGGTGAGATATGATGGATGATAATTGCAAAGCATCAGATCTTCATAATGGAAGGATCCCCTGGACCATTGCCTGTTTGGGCGTTCGGACGAGTCGCGATATGCACCGGGGGAAGGGCTGCTCTTCTCGTTCCCTTCTGCGCTTTTAACCTGGTGGTGGTAGCGAGGGATCGGAGCACTGGAGGGGCCCCCCGGCAGCTAGCACACACACCAGCACGGCTTTACCGACCTGGATCAGTGTGGGCAGCAGATGTGTTCGGAAATTTCATGCCCAATGGGAACCGATGGATTGGGTGAACCCAGCTCCTGACGCGAAGTCCCTATCGGCAATCTAGCGTTCGCGAAACCTGGGAATTTTCCCGGGTTCCCATTTGGGCAATTTCTGGGACGCGCAGCGTTGAACAATGCATGAGCGGTGGTCCAGCGGTCGGTGGAACATGCGAAGCACAAAAAAGGTTTTTTTTCTTCTCTTTTTCTTAGAACCGTCGGAGTGGGAAAGTGTAGTATAAAACTCAAAGCTTGGCCGCAACCGCGACTGCAAACCGCCGCCGCTGCTGTTGTCGCCTCCAACAGCTCTGGGAAAAAAGGGCTGGTGTTCCACAACAGCTGCAACCCGTCTGCCTGCCTCCTCAATTTTATTGGTATTTCTTCGACCGAAGCTTTGCCATTTCGTCTCGAAACCCGAAGAAGACAAATAAAGACCTATTTTTAGCCGGAAAGCCTCAGTCGGTTCGTACGGTTCAATAACAATCATAATAATAATAATAATCTTTGTTGGGTCATTGTGTACCCACTCAAACGGCCCAGCTGATTTGTGAGAGGCGAGGCACTACTACTGAAACTCAAAGTCGTCTGGAAAAGATAAAAATCTCATTTCGCTGAAATCCCATCCCAATCTCGCTCGCTTGGCTAAGGCACAAGAGAGAAAAAAGGTTCCACCTTAAGCTTTTCTACAGAGTGGCAGGTTTTCCTGGGTGGGGCTTCCTTCTCCTTCGGCAACATGTTCCCAGAAGGCCCCGAGAATGACCCGACTCCGGAAAGGTCCCAAAAAACCGGCGTCTTAGACAATGGAGCCACACTCTGTTTTGTCCTTCCACCAGTGGCCGTTAATCGGACGATAAAGCTCCGAGTAATGCCCCTTTAAGCAGCGACACGCTGTCTTGACCGGCGACATCAGGTCATTGGAGTCGACAATCGTTTATGCTGTCAACACCAGGACCATGGAAAGCCATTACTTCGCAGCGGAGCGTATAAAAAATGTCTCCGAAAATGGTAGATAACGGCGTTCGATCCGCCTTGAGCGGACGATGTCAATTGCTGCTCTCTTTCTCTCCTTCGTGAACCCAACAACTTGCTTCGCCTTGAATAATAAAAAGCTGGAATATCTTATCCCGAAGAAGACCGATTTGATCTGCAAAGAAGAAAAAAATGTCGCCCGTTGCGCTCCAGACCGCCCAGGCAGTAGCTGACTATCACGGACCGCACCAGCAGTCGAGCCTGGAGCTCAGCCGGCCGAGTCGCAGCGGTCTAGACGGGCTCGTCAGCGGGCTCCGAGACACACTAGGCACGGACCCGGAGCTGCGATTTGAAGATGTGGACGTCGAGCGGCTCGAGACGCTAATGCGGGCGTACCAGTCGTCGCAGATGGAATGGGAGCGGTTCGCGTTCATCGACATGAGCCGGAACTACACTCGGAATCTGGTGGACAATCTGCACGGAAACGCGAATCTGGTATGTCGAAAAAGAATACTCACCTTCCTCCTTTGTGCCGCGTGCAATCCATCCATCGTCGTGTGCGTAAATGCAATGCTCGGACTGATGATTCGTTCGTCGTGGTTGGCTGGATGAATGTGTTGCGGTGAGGTTGGCCGCCGGGCCCAGACTGCAACACAGAATCCACCACACTTCCAAATATCCACATTGGCACATTCCACTGCGACGTGCATGTGCGCCTGCATATCCTGCCGATGCCCTTGCATGCAACCTCCAATTTTCTTCTTCTCTCCTTAATTCTCCGCCAGCTTGCCTTTCTCCCGAGGCACGCAATGCTGCACCGCGCAAGGGCGTGCTTTCTGTTATTCCCTTGCCTTCTAACTGGGGCCTTGTTCCTGTTCCGTGGCTGACCGCGCTTGCATTTACGTTTACGTTTACATGTACATGCAAATGTACATGTCAAATGTAACTGTGGATGCACTGCACTACTCCTAGATTCTGATGACATGGACTCCGAACAAGGCCTCCCTGATCCACGACCACACCAGTGCCCATTGCGTCATGCGCATCCTTCAGGGCCATATCATCGAGACCCGCTACGAGTGGCCGACGCCGGGCGTTGAGGAGCCCCTGCGTGTCAAGCAGGTGCGGCACTACTATGCCGGCGAGGTGGCCTACATGAATGACGATGTGAGCATACACACGCACGCACTCACACACAAGAATACTATTCACTACAATTCTAGCCGATCAGCAGCGGCAGAAGTTGCAGTGGTGGTAGTAATTTTGAGCCCACCATGCTAACTGTACATACTGCAGCTTGGAATCCACAAGGTCGAGAACGGCGACCCGGACAGCATCGCCGTGAGCTTGCACCTCTACACGCCCCCTTACATCGAGAAGAGTGAGTTCCCCCTTTCCCCTTCCCCCCCAAATCCACCATCTACGCACATACAATATAGCATGTCGGGCATGTTATGCTAATGTAGACATGGATCGGACAGAGGGATGCAACACATTCAATGCCACGACGGGCAAGTCGTGCCATATCAACCTGGCCGAATACTACAGCAGAAAGGGCCAGCGGATAGCAGCTTCCTCCAAGCCGTGAGCGGACGAGCGGAGGAAATGGATCTGCTCACGTCAGGCTGTCCGTTACAGTTTAGTTTCGCTTTACGTTACCCTTTTTTCTCATTGGGTAGTGCCGTACCTTACTGCACCGCCTCAATTCTATGATGATCTTACTTACGATGATACGACTTTGGTTGCTTCCAGTCGAGTAGTTTAGCGGCATTTTGATGGTTGATTGCTCTTTCGTTGATTTGATTGATTTGATTGATTTGGTTCATTGATACCTTGCACAGAGTTGACCTATTGATTGATTGATTGATTTCCCGATCTATTGGTGTATCCTCTCCTATCCACATATAGAGAAAACGAACCCAAGAAATAACGAAAAGAAAAGAAAGAAAGAAAGAAAGAAAACTACTGCAATTAAAAAACTCCAAAACACCAACAGCAGAGCGTAACGCTACCTCGCACAGTGAGTGAGTACATAGCACACAGCCCTAGGCAGCTACAACAACCAATACCAATGGCGAGAACCGATAGCATAAACCAAAAATCCCATCCGCTGTCTCAGGGACGCTTCCCTACCTGCTGCGGAAGACGCCACAAAGGCCTAGAATACAACAGAACGCACGAGTCAGCACCGATTCGTTCATTCTCAAAGACACTCACTTCCAACCGATTGGTAGAGGTAGTTAGTGGTGGTGGTAGTGGTAGTTAGTTTGAAAGGGACGGGTAGCTAAAAATAAACCCACATTCACATTCCGGCACAGGGCACAATGTGTGTTTTGAGAACCACTCCTTCGCATGCCCAGCATGGCTGCCGTGATTGCATATCAGACAGAAATTAAACCACTTGTCGTACGCATCTTCGACCTGCTCGCCCCGGATCACCCGCGTGTTCGGCGTCCCCAGGTACAGCAAACAGATCGCGCACCGTGGCAGCGGCTTCCGACAGTTCGGGCACACAATCGCCTTTTGCGCAAAGTTCGCCTGCGTCGATTGGTTCACCGGGATGGTTACCTGCTGGCCGTCCTTGAACCGGGTGCTAGGGATCTCGGTCCTATGTGCTACTTTCTGCTAGCTGTTAGAGGCGGGCATTACAAAAAAAAACCCCATCTCGTAGAACGTTTGCCTACCCTGTCGCAAAAGTTGCAGCGCACATAGATCTGTCGCGGCAGCGGCTCGATCAGGACGTTGCCCTTCCGCGTCGTCGATATCTCCCGCCGCTTGATATCAAAGTTGGCACGGATCTGCCAGAACTTCCACCGGTCCAACAGATCGCGGTAGCTGCAGCGAGATACATATAATCAGCGATGAAGAACCTCGTCGAATAGGAAGAATGGCGACGCACCTCTCTACCCACAGCTCGACCCGGTGGTCAGTAAAGTACTTTGGCACCGTGAACGACGCCACCAAGGCGGCGGTCTGCACGTCGCCGGTTCTGTTGACATACACCTGCAGTAGGTCGACTGCCTTCTCCGTGACGCCCGTCAGAAGCACGCCCTCCGGCTCCCCGTCGCGGATCACGACGGAGGTAAACTCGTCAATATACGTCCCGAGCTGCAGGGACCATTAGCATCAATTCACCACCCAGTCCCCAAAGTAGTACCAAGTGTCTTCATCCCTACCTCATCATCCTCGAGAAACCTAAGCGCTATCCCCAACCGCTCTCTGATAGGCAACCCCGTCGACCCGTCCAGCACATCCTGCCAGTCGCCATTGCTGACATAGGCAAAGATGGCGCGACTATACGGATCGTCCATGTGCGTCGCCATCTCCCGACACAGGTCCTTCCAGATCGTATTCTCCGCGATCCCCCCTTTCTCCCCAGACTGTCGATGAGAATTATACCCGGCCACAGCCGTCGACATGAGCTTCATCTCCGTCTTCCCCATCGCGAGGGCCTTGATGCATCGCTCTATATTCCCATGAAACAGCGCCCAGCCAGCCGCTTTCTCAAACTGACCCCTCTTCTCAAACTTGACCAACTCGGCTTCAAGCTCCGCATCCGTGTTAAAGTCCCACCCACACATCGCCAACCCCAGTATCCGCTGCTCAGGGTAATTCGTCTCCCCCGCAAACCTGAACCTCCCCTTCCGCTTATTCGAGTCGTTGATGCGCTTCAGCGCCAGCGAGAACGCCTTCTGGTCTATCGTCGGCGCGTTCGGATCCAGCCGCGAGCTCGGCAGACTGGGCCGCCAGATCCCCAGCACGCCCAGGTAGGACAGATCGAGGCCGTTGGAGCACATGCCGCCGTCGTCCGCGCACTCCATCGCCCCGTCGAGCCAGCGCCACATTTCCGCTAGCTCGTTCTCCTTCTTTGCTTTAGTCACCAATCGCTCATTCTTCGCACACTGTAGTATAGCTCTCCGTCAGTAGTATCCGATATAAAATAAACATGTAGATGAGACCCACGTTGAATTGGTACCCTTGCTCCGCCCGCCGACGCATCGTAACAGAGATATCGATCCGTAGGGTATCCCGCGGATCGAACATAAAGTCCTCCGGGTTGATAACGGATTCTTTCCTCGTGTGTCCCGAATCCCGCATTCTGCTAATGCTGCCGCCGCCACTAGCGTTCTTTGGCAGCGGATTCTCCGGCGTGCTGGAAGTGGACTCTTCCTCTTCCTCCTCCTCATCTTCGTCGTTATATCCGGCGTGGTCGTGACCCATCGTTAAAGTGTGGTTCGGCTCGGCGACATTGATCAGTTTTGTCGACGGTGCGTTCAAAATGGTGACATTGTAGTCGTCCGTCATGGCGAAATTATTGCGGGCGCCAAAGGCAGCGATGGTCGGGTTCATCGGCACCATGTGTGCTGTGATGGCGCCGTTACGGGCGAGGCTGATGACCCGCAGGTCGGGTTCCCCACTGCCGTCCGACACCCAGTCGAAGGAAGTCATCGTATTCTCGTACCGCAGCGGGCGTTTAAACGGCGCTAGTTAGTCGCAGTTAGCGGCTACCCTTCTCTACCGACAAAGATAGGTAATCATCATCATACTCTCCGAAACCTTAGACACAAACAGAGACTCGCCCTGCGCCTTCTCCGCCTCCAGCTTGGCTGGGTCCTTAAACCTGGCTACCGCCGCCACCCCACCTATCCCCTCCGTCGAAGCTGGAGTAGCAACCTGCCGACCCAAATGATAGAGATTCAAGAGGCCATTCGTACCCAGCACGCCAAACGCGCCGGCGTTCTCCCTCGCATATCGTAAGCTGTGGATCGTTAGCACGGAATGCGCCCTACTCATCCCATGGTCGCCATGGATCTTTGGGAAGTTCAGCGCGGGTTCCTGCATCCCACGGCCCGCGAACCGTCTATCCCAAATAGCCATATACCCGTCCTCTGAGCACGATGAAAAGTAATTCTGATGTCTATCAATCGTGATGCCGTGCACCAGCCGCGTCGGGAAATTCAGCGCCGGCGGACCAGAGCTATCCCTCAGGTCGAAGGCGCGGAGAAAGCGCTGGCCGACACCGGCGAGCAGCACGTGCGGCTGGTCAACGAAGAACTGTATCGCAGAAATCATCTCGGATGGCGCCAGCTGCTTCTGCGGCTGCCGCGTCGGCGTCGGCCCGCCTCTTGTCGACGATGGGGTGCTGACGACGGAAGGCGACGCCGTCGCCGCCGCAGCCGCGTGCCATTGCGAATTGACATCCCAGATGTTGAGGCAAAAGTCGTTGCGGACCTTATCCAGGCCGATAGCGAGCATGCCGGCGCGCGAAAAGGCGACCGAGTTGCACCCGCGCTGATGCTTGACGGGGAGCGATATCGAATTATCCTCGTTGTCGCTGCTGCGCATGCGCAAGATGAGGGCCTCCCCGCCGGATTTACCCACCGCGACCAGATCTGTCCCCGTAAGCTTCCAGACTTCCCGTGAATGCACCGACTGAGAATGAACGTATGTACCTACCGGGCTCCAGCGGCGACCAATCGAAACACTGGCCATTGTCAGCACGCATCCAACCAATCTAGCACTCAAGCAGCTAAACACCATACTTTAATATGCGGAATCTTCTCCTTCTTAAACACCAGCTCATGGCTGATCGAATCCGGCTTTTTGCGCTACATCCAGCACCTGGTCAGCGTATACACCCCACTCTCAAGCTATATCCTTCCATCAGAGGCAACAGCGACCTACCTTGAAATCCTTAACGCTGTAGAGGCTGACGTGCGTCTCCTTCGCGCTGATGGTCATGAACTGCTGGCCCGCCGTATCCGAGTGCGGCGACCACCGAATGAAGTCCGAGACCGTATTCATGGTTGCTGTTGTCCTGTCAAAGATCTAACTGAACGATGCTAGGTCGACAGCTTGCTTGCTTGGAATTTCGAGGGGGTGGAATTGGAAGGTAGAAACTGCCAGATCAATCCGGAGCGGGAGGCATGGCGATAGCGCCAGCAGCTAGTCGGACGACATGGCTGCCGTCGTCTGTGGTATCTGGATCGGTTTGGGTTCAGCGCATCGATTGCAGCGCGATATATGATAGTGACCAGTCACGAGACGTGGGACTGCAGCTGGTGGGGACGTGACCACGCGATTAGCATCGCTCTTCAAGTCCTGCTGATTCAAAATGTACATACCTCTCTGCTGATATTATATATCTGCGACGTGAAGTTGAAGTTGCAGCTGCAGCTATCGCGCGCCAGTTGGGTCCGGTCGACGGATGGTGGTTGATGTCCAGCGATGCCCCGTCCAAGCTGTCTGTCTGTCTCGGCTAGCTGCTTTGTCAACCCACTCGCCTAACCCACCACCCTCGCTTAAGCAAAAAAAAAGGCTCCAACCTAACGTTAACCTCAACTTCACCAAACCTCATCCCACAAACCACAATGCCGGCCATCCATCCTGACCGCGCGCTCAACATCCCCACATCGACAACGAACCACAAACGGAAAAAGAAGAAGCACAAGCCCCAGCCGGCCTCCACAAGCCTCAACCGCGCCCAACTGCGCAAGAAAATCCGGGACACATCCCGCCTCCTCGCCGCTTCCTCCTCCTCCTCCTCCACATCCTCCTCATCCACCTCAAAGCTCTCCGCCACCTCCCGCAGCGACCATGAGCGCGCCCTCGCCGCCTACCAGCACGAACTCGCCACCCAGCAGCTCGCAGACCGTCGCGCCGCCCTCGCCAAACGCTACCACAAGGTCCGCTTCTTCGAGCGCCGCAAGGCCACCCGCGCGCTCGCCCGCCTGAAACGACAGCAGCAGCAGCAGCAAACAGGCACCGAGTCCAAAGACAATGACGACGACAACAGCGGAGAAGCGGAAACAGACGCATCCACACCCCTCCCCCGCCGTATCCGCGAGGCAGAAATCGACTTGGCGTATATAACCTACTTCCCGCCACTCGAAAAATACATCTCCCTCTACCGCTCCTGCGACACCCCCGCAACGATCGATAAACGCGCCGCCATCCGCGCCGACATTACCCGCCTCATGGCCGACGGCACGCTCGACCGAGACGGTGCAGGTGCATTCGCCCTGTCGCTGGGTACCACCGGTAGAGGGGCGGGCAGCGTCGGCAAGTCCACTCACAAGCGGGATGCTAAACAGAGCACAGTGGGAGACGGCGAAGAGGACGATGAGCAAGAACCAGACAATGACGACGATGGGGGAAACGGCAGCGACGGCGGGTTCTTCGAGTTAGCATAGCGTGGCAGGGCAGGGCAGGGCAGGGCAGGGCAGGTATCCAAAAGTTTTCTTCTTCTTCCCCAATTCAATTCCCCGTTCTGTCTTAATAACCACCATATTGATGATATTCACATCTATTCTATCATTACATATATTACTGCATTGCATGCATTTACACCATGTACTATAGCTATATAGACGGCGTTCGGGCCACTACATCACATCTACATGCATACCTAGGTACATACATACATATATCACATCACGTGCCTAGCATCAAACAAAAGTACCGTACGGGATTTACGTAGGTCTTAGGCTATGACTTGAATTGAATTCATTCACAAAGAAAGACGAAAGTTTGGTCCAAAAATCGAATGAATGTAATATAGTCCTCTAAAGATGTATCAAGGTCTCAAGAACATCGCCAAAGACTCGCTGTTTCCCCTGTGGTAGATATTGAGTACTTGAAATATGTATAGACTTAAACCTAACCTAACCTTTCTCTTAAATACCGGGATATCTGAAATATCAGGATGTCAGAACCATCAGACGGCCTATTTATACACGAACGTGGGTAACCCAACCAATATCACATTATACCCGTATATACATCGCATCAAACTTTGGTGGAATCATCGATAAAATGGAATAGACAGTATGGTACAGTAGCTAGAGCTAGTCAATATACATTAAATGTTTTTTTTTTTCCATTCCACTCCGCCAACGAACGCCGCACACATGCATGCAGAACCGCTCGCAAACACGAACCAAGAAAATAGACAGTTCTTTTTTTTTGTTTTTAAACCAAAAGATGAAAGTAGAGTGAAAGTAAAAGCGAAAATAAGAAAAACACCGGTACCGTCTACCAGCACCCAGAGCTATCGAACCATAAAAGAAGATGTACCTCAAATAAACCGGCCAGCCGCAAACACCACGTACAATATCCAAACCAGAACCAGAGAGGAGAAACGCACGCCGCCCACGTCAAAAAAACTGCATCCCGTCCCAATTCAAACTGCTCGGATTACCTTCATCCCCCAGCCCCAACCCGCCGTTATTCCCATTACCACTGATCAGCCCCAAATTCGCCCAGTCCCACTCGAACGTCTGGTTTAGATTCCACAGACTCTGTGGCACAAAGGGACTCGAAAAGCTCTCTTGGAAGGTCTTTGTCAGCGGACTCAGCTCGTCCCCGCCCTCGCTGCTCAATTGAGGCGTTGTCGCCGTCGCCGTCGCCGTCCCAGGTGTGCTGTACGCGAACGTGAACCCCTCCATGCCCGGTACCGCCTCCGCTGGTGTCATCTGGTCGAAGGGTGATTGTTGTGTCCGTGCTTGTTCCACCGTTTGCTGTAGCATGCTGTTGCTGCCGTTGGTGGCAGCGGTAGAAACGCTACTCGCCACACGATTATGATTATTGAGACTGCTGTGGCCATGACTGTGGTTGTGGTTGAGGCCGTTGTGGTTGCGATTGTGGTGGTTTTGCTGCACAGATATCGGCGCCGTGACCGGCAGCGAGGGCGACCAGCTCATCTGCTGCTCCTCCTCCTCCTCTTCGTCGGGTACCTATCAACCGTGTTAACATGCATCTACAATCCGATAGCAATAGGCACTCACCTCCAACAGCACGTCCGGCACCTTGCCGCCATTCTCGAGCTTGATCCGCGGCCCCCCCGCGGCCTTCTTCCGCTTCCGCCGCATCAGCGCCTGCTTCTCCGCCCGCTCGATTGCCGCGCTCGCCAGCCGATCAAACTCCTCCGTGATGTGTATCAGCTTCTCGAATCCGCACCGGTTCCGCTCCTCCTCATCGATCCTGTTAAGAAACTTCACCACAACCCCCATCAACCGCAAATCCGTCTTGGCGTTCGCGTCCTGCGGGTTCTGCAGAATATTCGCAAAGAGCGTAATCAGTGCCGTCACCGGATAGTAAAACACCAGCCTATCTCGCCCACACGTCGTTAGCCGATTGAAAGCCCACAAACAAGGATAAAAGCGTGAACGGCCGTCTTACCATATGCAGTTAATGTCGTCCTGGTTGATGTATTTGAGCAAGTGGATCGATGACCTCGCCGCGCTCACCGACAGCGCCGCACTCGAAAACACCCGCGGGTTGAGCGGCCGCGTGCTCAGTCCCGACACGGCGTACTGTGCAAGTCTATTCGTCCAATAACTATGCGCGATCGACTGCCCCACACATACACATCAGCATTCTGAGCAAAGGAACAAAATGGTATATAGGCAACTGGCTTACCATCCGGTGAATCGTGGCCAGACAGTTAAAGTACTGAAAATGCATCAACACCAGCGGCAGCGCATGCAGCTGGTACGCATCCGAAATCTCATGCTCCGGCCGGAAGTCCAGCGGTATCGAGTCCCGCCACTCCTCCAGCTCGCGATCCAGATCCCCAATGGTGTTGAGCAGCTCCCCGTCGCTTTGTTTTGCCGCCTTGGCCGAATACAGCTGCATGTACACCCGGCTTTGGATCTGTGCAAACCGACAGTTACGTCGGAAGAGATTCACTTTCCCGCGCCCGCCCACCAGCTCAATCATGCCCAGCCCGTCGAAGGACTCTTCCTCCGGCAACTCGACGTTGACGTCGTCGTCGTTGATAATGCTCGGCCGGCCGCTGCGCAGCGCGATATCCTTATCGATAATGTACGCGATCCAGAAGACACGTTTGCGGTGCTCCGCCTCCTCGCGGCCGAAGCCAAAGGAGTCCGCACGCCGGTGCAGCCCAATCGAGAAGGACACGCGCAGCGCCGCTGCGACAATGTTGTACAACGGCTGCGGGTTTGCCGTGCCTTGCAGGAATAGCGCCTAAATCGGTTAGTTCAAGTTGCTCCCCGGACGTAAAAGAAGGGGAAGGAAGGGGATAGTGTACCATTGCGAGCATGGCCTGTATCGACAGGATGTCCGTATTCTGCAACGTCAGGACCGGGTACAGACACATCGCATTCTGAAAGTACTTCCACCCGCGCGAGTCCTCGTCCGGCGAGGGTCTTTTCAGGAAGCTTCCGCGGATGCGGCTACCGATCGCCATGACCATATTGAACGATGCGTACCACCCGGTTCCAGCGGGTGGGTTGTCGGAATACTGCTCCTCGAGGAGGCTCTCGAACGTCTGTTGATGGAAGAGTGGGAAGAGGACGTTTATGGATCTAAAATATTCTGCGTTAAGTGAGTCCCCAAACGTTACAGAGAAGAATATTTTTTTTTAAAAAAAAGGACGTCGAGGGCATACCACCAGCGTAGGAGACAGCCTCAGCCTTGGATGGCAGCGGGTTGGAGCACTTTGTGGCAAAGACGGCATCCCACACGTCCGGCCGCCAGTGCTCGAACTTGTGGTCGGTCTGGATGAGCTTGACGAGCATCTTCTGGAAGGCCTTGTCTCCGGTCTTGGAGTTCACCCACTGGATGCCCTTTGGCGAGAAGATGGAGAAGCCGGAGCTGCTGCCGATGAAGCGGGTCTCGCCGCGCGCGTTGGTGACCAGCGAGGACATTTTATCCGTCAGGGACTCGGACTCTTCCTCGTCCTTGCCCGTGTCGTCGCTCGGACTGGATCCGTATGCCATGCCGCAGGAGTTGGGCGTGCCGTTCGAGGAGACGGGGCGGGAGCCCAGTAAGGTTCCGGGGGAGGTGCTGGTGGGTGGTGGCCCGCCCGCGGCGCGCTGGGCCTCGAGTTTCTTCTCGAGGGTGCCGAGGTCGGTCTTTGCGTCAAATTCGGGCAAGATGCCGGAAAGCTTGAGCAGGGACTCCATCCTGCCGAGGCGGTTTTCGAGGCCTTCAATGTACTTTGCGCCCTTTGGTGGCTGGCGCTTTTTTTCGACGAGGGTGAAGACGCACTCGGTGTGGTAGTTTTGGCAGTGGCCGCAGGCCGGCGTCTTTCCGTCGCATTTTATCTGCACGAAAATTGTTAGCACAGCGCTATACGTAGATATATGTATACAAATAGATATATGACTTGGTGAGCGTTATCGAGTGGACGGCACCTTTTTCTTGCGACACTGATCGCAGGCCCTCGCTATCCGCCGCCGTTTGGAGTCCCCAGCATCGGAGTTATGTCTCGTCGGGGTCCCCTCGTCGTCTGGCTCAAAGTTGATATCTGCCACCGACTGCGCGGCGGCCGCGGCAGCAGCAGCAGCAGCAGCACTAGAAGCAGCGGCGGCAGCGGCAGTAGCGGCGGCTTCCTTCTGCTGCAGACGTTGCTGCTGTTGGGCCTGGTACTCTGTAGCGGATAATTGGACGCTGCTGGCGTTCCTGGCGGGGGGCGGGGAGGCCGAGGTGGACTGAGCCATCGCGGGAGGAGGAGAAGAAGAAGAGCGGAGCGGTAGATTTGTTTGATAGCTGTGACAGGACGGTATCATGCCTGCATTTGATTCGGTCAGAGAAAAAAAAAAAAACCGAGTCGGACAGGGTTTGCATGTCAGCACCTTACCTGTTTGGCAAGCCTGTCACTTTTTTTTTCTTCGGGCTGCAGCACGACACTGTAGGTTGTACCGGACGATGATGCTGCGTTCAATCGATGGTTGGTTGTAAGTGCGGTTTGCAGTGGGCGGTGGGAGGCAGCGTATCCGTTCGGTTCCGCCAGTCAAACCAAACAGCCGCTGACCGAGTAACGTAACGGTTAGGGTTAGTAATACCAAAGCAAAGCCCGTCGTAGCAGGTAAAGTAAAAGCAAGATGTAGCTCGGAGGAGTAAGGAGTCGAGAGAGAGACGGAGAGGGAGAGAGAGAGATGGTCGAACGGACCCACCGAAGCTGACTGGCCCAATCGACAGGTAGCCCAGTACGTGCTGCTCATCGCCAATATAAAGCGCCCTGACTAACCCGGCGTGCCGCTATACGGGCTCCATTCGGGCAACGGTGCCAGGCCATGTGAGCTGCCGTCGGCGTCGGGCGTCATTTCACTGCCGACGCCGCTTATCGCCGTGTGCCCTTCGGCGCCCGCGTGCTCCGAGGCGCGCCGCCGGATTTGTGTATCAGCTATACGCCAGTCCTCTTGGTACTCGCCAAGCGCGGAGCATTATATAATTAAGTACTTGTATATATTCTTAAAGTATTATATAAGTGCTTAAGTAAGTAAGTGCTTAAGTCTTTCCTTACCTAAGTTAGTACTAAGTATAAGTATCTGTTATTTTTATATTCGTATCTGCTGTGCAAACAATGCAACCGGCAACCGACTCGCCTGTGTAACCTTCACCTAAACAACACCCCAACGACCTCCAAATCACAACTTCATCCATCCTCACACTCCTCCTCGCCGACCATTCTACCCAAGTACCTAGGTACTCACCTACATCCAGCAAGCAGATAAAATACCTATACCCCGCCATATTACCTACTTGAGCACCCAAGTACGAAACCAACCACGTTATCTCACACCGACCTAAGACATCTCGAATCCGGGTCCCCCATGCACGTGCACACCATGCATGCATTTCAGCTCTCTCGCTTCACGCGCTTCCCAGCATTATATTATACAACCATCCACCATATTCGATTCAGATATATTGCAACTGGTCGGTCCCACATCTCATGCATCCTCGTGGGGCTACGTGGCGACCCGGCTTACTCGCTCACTCGCTCGCTCGCCAATTAATTCCAATCTCACAGGTCGCTACACACCATCCTAATATACATATATACCTGTAGGTATAGATATCCTGCTTGGTACGTAATCCCCGACGGTGGCTGCCGGTGCATGCAGTGGCTTGCTGACTGGCCTGACCCTCTCTCTCATCCTACATCTACCATCGACTCGTAAAAGTCCTCCCTATCAGGTAATAGTGTATTAATGTATCATCATAAAGTCGAAAACAATTTTATGCTTGCTTGCTACCTTCTTACTCAGCTGTATCGCAAAGGAAAAAAAAAAAAGACCAACATCGTTCCATGATAAATTTCAATCGACGCACGTGTGTACAACCAAAAAAAAGAAAATGTCATCAAAAAATAAATATTAAAAAAAAAAAGAAGAAAAAGAAAAAGAAAAAGGTTAGGCCACCAAAGCGTCAATGCAAACACAAACCAATCCATCTTAATCCCATTAACTATACCACCCGTCTGTACCTATCCCTTTTTCCTATCCCGATAGCCACATCGCAGAATGAAAATGAACGAACGAACGAATCAATCAATCAAATCCGTACATCCCTTCGTAATATCATATCGTACAAGAAGAATCTTCCAATAGTATGTATACCAATCCCCGTCCATCACACCGCAACCCGTGCAGTCTCTGCATCAATCTCCTCCCCGTCGCTCTGCGTCTCCGCATCGGACACCTCCACCTCCTCCGTCTGCGTCGAGCTCGTCGTATACCTCCTAGGCAGCGGCCGCCACGGCACCCCTTCAACCTCATACTGTTGTCCGGCGTCTTTACCCCCCGACTGTCCCTGCATATGTAGCATAGGTGACTCCGAGCCTGCCGACCACGACGACAGCGACTCCGTCGACGCTGTCTCGTGCCGCCGCTGGTATGCCGTAATGTGAAACTCCTTCTCCGGCACCGGCATCGACGACGACACCCGCACCTCCTCTGTTGCTGATTGCGATTCCTGCTGCTGCGGCGGCGATGGCGGACTCCGCTTGCTCAACAGCTCGCTAGGCGCATTCTTCAGCTCCTCCAGCTTCTTGAACGGGTCCCAGTGCTGCTGGTCCGGAATCCCTTTTGCAGATGGGAACTTGCTCTCGTCGTCCATCGCGCTGCTACGGTATCCCCGCCGTATAGACTTAAACGGTGTCGGCGTTACCGATATCTCAGGCGGTAGCACCCGCTCTCCGCTCTCGCTTCGCAGCAGCGGATTCGGCGTCACGTCCCCCCGTCGCCGTATCCCTCCGCCACGACCCTTCGTAAACGTCGCAACGTACTCCTCGATCGCTGGAATGTTGTCCCACACGTTCGTCCGCGTATAATTGTCGAACCCTGTGAATCCCGTCGCCACAACATCCCTGGGCTCTTCCGTCTCAAACTCGTCTTCCACATCCGCCTCGCTGCCGTCGCCCTCTTCCTCCTCTTGCTCCGGCTCCGGCTCAACTTCCTCACTGTGTTCCTCGCCGGCGAACACTCGCGTCGGCCGTGGGACGCTGCGACGCTCCCACGGGAAAATTGGCGCCGGTCGAGGCGGCGAGGCAGGCTTTGGCGGTAATTCAAAGTGCAGGTTATTCGGTGGCGGCGCGACCTGCGGGGGTACAAATAACGCCGTGTTCTGCTGTGCATTTTCCCACGCGCTCTCGTACACTTGCACGGGCCAGTTACTAGCCTCGGGCTTCGAGTCCGCTGGCGGCGCGGAATGCTCGGCGTTCCATGTTTGCATCGGTGGCTCGAACGGCTGATGGGGTGGCAGCGGCAGGCTGTTCTCGATCCGGTGCGATATCTCCTCGGAAAATCTACGTCCTTGGTGGTGGTGCGACTGATGTTCGTGGTGCTGCTGGTGATGTTGCTCGTGGTGATGGCTATGATGATGGTGCGTCTGCGTGTACGCTGTGTACGGCACCTCCCGCGGTACGTACGGTACATGCTCTTTCGGTAGGAATACCGGCGGCGGCGGCGCATTTCCATGCTCTTCGTGATGGCGATTATGCTCAGAATGCTCCTGGCCGGGAGGATTGGGCGGACGCCAGGTATCCACGTGCTCCTGCGACCTGTTATCGTACGAGGTATGCACTCTCCGGAACTCTGGGTCGTACTCCGTCGGCATCGGGTTCGGCCGTTCAAATTGCGGTGTTGTAAGGGGTTCCCACGCGAGCGTCGGGTCCTGCTCCGTAAGCGGCCGATAGTGCGTGTCCCAGATCGCCCACCAGCGGCCCATCATCTCACCGTACGGCGTCGACGGGTTCTCCAGCCCGACCTCGCGGCCCACCTTCCATGGCTTGTTCGATCCGATAAAGTGCGCCACCATAATGTTTGCCCGGTAGTGGTTATACGCCGGCACATACCTACACCCAAGTTAGCCTTTTATTTCCAATCGATTTCAAAAACCTGTGCTCACTGGTAGTGTCCCGAAGGTGTGACATTGTAGACAAACGACAACCGATGCCAATTGGTGAAGTACTGGTTCAACAGGCCCTGATCCGCGCCGTCAAATGATATCCCGCGTTGGGCAAGGTTGTGCAGGCCGTGAAACGTCCCCAAATCGGGCTTCAGCACCATCATACCCTGAAAAATCAGTTAGCACATGAGACTACAAGCACCCTAGATCTAGCAACCTACGCTATTGAAGCAATCCGGCCATCCGATATCAGGACATGCCTAATCATCTAGTATTAGCCTCCAATGCAACCGCACACACACATCAAACTCTGCACATATATATTTGATGCTTACTGCAAACCGCTCGTTAACCTCGAATAGCTCCTCAGGCGCCCGCAGCGCCACCGCATCAGCGTCGATGTAGACAATCTTGGAAAATTGTGTCATCCGCCACAGATGGATCTTTGTGAACGCGGACGACAGATCTAGACGGCCCATGAGCAGCAGGTTGCCGTGCGCCCGGTTCGTTATGCGGTTCACGGGAATGACGTAGTCGTACAATCTCTAAATTTTGCACATCCGTCAATGGACAACTCGTGGTATAGCTATTAGTTTCAGTAATGGTGTTGGTAATACCCTCAATTCCGCCATGGTAGCATCGCTCAGAAACTCCTGTGTCGCCAGCACGGCCAGCTTGCGTGTGGCTCCCCCGTCGCGCAGCGAGTGCGCCAGCACCTGCGCACCTAGAATGCACACGTGCACCGTTAGCATATTGAAACCATACACCGTTGTCGTGTAAAAATAGATAAATATATGGCGGGGTGCATACCAGGCAGGTAGCCGTCCGTCAACAGCATCTACATCCATGTTAGCCTGTTATCCGATGGAATGTAACCGATAGAAAGAATGTGGACATACCGTGCAATATACCTCCATTGCGTCTAGCTAGCTTCAGCGAAGCTCTCACCGACAACAACAAAAGCGATAGAAGATTCCTGTTGTAGTCAAAGCTATTTTTTTGTTGCCGAAATAATGACGTCTAGCAAAAATAGAAAAAGAGCGAAAAGAGGAAAAACGAGAGAAAAAAAAATTGAGCGAACGAACGAGTAACAAAGGAGTGACTCTTATATGCCCGTCGATTAAAACACTCGTCGCATGCCCTCGCACTCCGCTGGGGAGAATCGACGGTCAAAAACAAGACTCAGGACGAGGTGGGATGTCCTAGACGGATGGAGGCGATGTCGTCAACACGCCGAGAGGAGAGCGGTCGCTACGCCAATTTCGGGCGGGTGCTCGTCAGAATCGGGCGATGATTGGGTGAGCCGTAACGGTTTGGTGCAGAGCAGCGGGCGCTGATTCGCTGTGTCTTCAACGTCCGTTAGCCAAAACGAGCGACGGTGACCAGCCGAAAGAGAGAAACAGCAGTTAATGCGATTGAGGACAGATCAATCTCTCGATGGTATATTATATGTATTCGGAAAGAGATAGCGGAAGAAGACAGCAGAAGTGGGATTTGTATAAGAGAGAGAAAGAAAGAAAAGTCGCAATAACGATTGCGAGAAAAGAAACCCAGCGAGATCTCCGGGCAGTAAAATAAAGCAAGGCAAAAAAAGGCAGGGAATCGAAACGAAATCCTGGCAGAGCGGCTCGAGCACGCTAGCCACCAGCCCGCACTTGCACTCACCGGGAACGAAAAGATGCTATCGCGGAGCTGTGCGATGCTGGACGATGGGGTTGGATATTGGAGCGTAACCCTTTCGGAAGGCCGAGCGCGGGCCGTAGCGTTATTTTTCTGACCGTATTATTTTCTTTTATCTTTGAGGGACGGACGGCAGGCCCCGGGCAATGGAAATGAACGGGACGGAGGGATTGGACGAGTAAACGAAAACGAGAGCGAGAACGAGGGCGGGACAATTGAAGAGCAGGGACAGGCCAGGGACAGGACAAAAGATCGTGAGACGTGAGGAGGCGTAGCGCAACGTAACGTGAACTAACGCTGAATTAGAGAGAAAGAGTGGTCATGTAGTCGTCAAGGTCGTGGCAACGGAGACGTGCACAGAAGTTAGGAAGAGAAAGAGAGGAAGTGGGAGAGGAAGAGGAAGAAGGAAGGATGGAAGGAAGCGGCGGGGTGTTTGCAATGGCAATTGAATTGACTGCAGGTTGCGGTTGCAGGTCAATTGATATGCTGCATAATAACAGCCCGAGTCCAAGTAAGCGCTGCCCCCGTCCGTCCTATATACCACCACCATGGCCATCCAAACCCGTATCGCGGAGACAGAACAGGAAAGGAAAAGAAAAGAAAGAAAAGAAAGAAAGAAAAAAAAAAAACCTTCTTCTTCTCGAAATTAATTCGAGCAGACTGCATACCTCGGACTCGAGACGGGAATGGGCGATGCATGTACATGTGCCTTGCGTCCACATTTTACATATCAAACAGACAGACACCCCGACAGACAGACGCAGCAGCTGCGGTGCTCCCTCCGTTGCATTCGCAGAAATATGCCGATATCAAGCCGAAAGGAATATACAATGGATACGATTTCGATCCAATCCAATTGCCCTTGATGCACGCCTGCACTACAGCGCGCGGTACCCTCGCCGCCGCATATCAAAAGTTCATATCACCCAGATTGAGCAGAAAGACAACAATGGCAAAGTGAGTAGCACTGCTGTTGCTGCAATGCAGCGCGGTGCGGTGTAATGCAATGCACGGCATCGGGCAGCCTGGCCAATACGGCCGCATTTCCGAGCGCAGGCTAACTGACGGCTAAGACTCGCCAAGGGCTTCTTAGAAGAACTCTGATATCTGCAGGTCCGCCGTATTACGGTCCCAGAATAGCAAGGAAGCAAGCAAACAAACAAGACCCACTCGCTGGGCTGACAAGTGAAAGCAAGGATAATAAAGTATACTATAGCTCTGGCAGATTCCGCACGTACATGTATCATTCCCCGTCCGGGTCCCCCTTCGCTGGCTGATGAATGCTAGATAGCAGGAGCAACCGGAGCAGCAGCAGCAGCAGCAGAGCAAGCAAGCAGGCCCCCCACAGAGACCAATCGAAGCGTGTCGAAACTCTCGAAAGGAATTCGAAATCGAAGGAGTTCTGTTCTTTCGTCCGTTCAAGTTGGGGGTCGCGTATATGTGTAGCGTGTGCGACTGTGGGTGGATGTATATTGTTGATTGGCCCGCGACGTTCCGCGGTGCCTGGCCTGATGCCAAATCTCGCTAGCTGCCAGGTAGGTAGCTATCCGCAGAAATGCTGCGATTGAACGGCAGGAATGAGAATTTGACTGTGACGAGAGGAACCGAAGGGGTGAGTTCGA
The DNA here is from genome assembly GCA_036971555.1 of Drechslerella coelobrocha. NCBI lineage: Eukaryota > Fungi > Ascomycota > Orbiliomycetes > Orbiliales > Orbiliaceae > Drechslerella > Drechslerella coelobrocha. The sequence continues at coordinate 675,805 of JAJTUH010000013.1, read as the reverse complement.
AGAAAGAAAATAAAAATAATGAAAATTCCGCGTCTATAAATATAGATATCGATGACGGATTGGATGGATCTCAGGAACGTGATGGTGATGGGAGATGGTGATGAAGATGCGACGATGCTGCATGTATCGCACGTCTACGAGCGATATATTTATCACACGGGATCAATTGGCCTAAGCTTCCTCGAAGAGCTCCCGAGAAATCGAATCGACGTGCCGCCTGGCTCGGCCGGCTGCATCGACCAGCATTAGCAGGCCGCCCGGCCTGTTCCCCGCATCTCATCCTTCTCCTCAGCTGAAGCGGTCGAGTATACTTGAATGACGTCGAGAAACCGGTGGGCAGTGGGGACGGTGGACCTCCGTTGCATGGCCATGTGATCCGTGCGACGGAACTCTAATGCAGTGTCGTCCAATCAATATACGAACGAAGCTCCGCCTGAAGTCTTCCGCAATAGGCATATACGTGTGCTGACTAAGACTCGCGGTGCCTCCAGCTGGAATGCGGTGCAACCACGACCACGCCACAACGCAGCGTAACGTATCGTGATGGGAAATTTATATCCACTTTATCTCTTTTCGGATCTGGCACTCGGCGCGGAGCACTCTCGCTTCCCGAGCGATATCAATTATATATATATATGATCACTGGCATTCTCTCTCGCTTTCAATATATATCACCGTGGAGCATGAAAATGCCACCGAGAAATGCAGACCGGATATAACATCACAATCCAAACCTAAGACATCAGCCCACGTATCGTATCACTCAGGAACAGGAAATGCAAATACTATACGCCGGCCCAGCTATATCAATCTCTAAATCTAATATAACCATCTAATCTATACATTTATCGATACAAGTACACTCCTCCACAACCATCACCACCTTACCGATTCAATGGTGACACCTTATCCGCCTTATCCACCGCCTCGAGCATCATCACCCAAAACCGTGCAGCATCCACTCGTCTCCCCACCTTCACCTTCACCCCTCCCCCGCCGATCCTCACCTCATCACCAAGCACCATATTCCCTGCATGCGCGTTATCCGGCGCCTCGCCCACCTTGCGCAGTATCGTCCGTCCTAGCTGCTCGCCCTGCAGCACGACCTCCAGACAACTTTCCTCCCATTCGAACTGCAACTCCTCGCCGAGCGGATCGCCATACTCTACTAGAAGCGCGGCGACAGCTAGTGGGTCATGTAGCGGCGGGCCGGCGCTCATACCGAAGACGCGGTCGTAGGTGGCCGCGAAGAACATGAGCAGGTCGTGAAGCATTTTTCGGAAGGGTGTGGTAGGCGCTATATCCGTATCCACATTCGTAGCCGTAGCTGTTGTCATCAGCAGCGTCTTGCGGACGTTGTCCGTTGCTAGCACGGTGTGCGTGAGGTCTAATGGTGCAAGGAGGATCTTGCCGGACAGTCCGGGAAGCGTAAATATCGAGCTAGCGGCTTCAGGATCGCACTATAGTATACAGTCAGTCAGTCATCGGAGCATGGAACAAGAGTTGTGGTAGGGTACGCACGTAAATGTTAAATTCGGCGAACTGCGTGATGTTCCCAACCTCAAACCCACCCCCCATGATGGACAGACATTTAACGTGTCCAACCGTTTCTGGAAACGTAGCGAATAGCAGCGCCGCGTTTGTCATAGTTCCCGTCACCACGAGTGCGCACGTCCCCGGTTCGGTCGCCATAATGGCATCGCGCATAGCTTCTACTGCTCCCTTGGTCTGTGCCTTCGCGGTGGGTGTCGGCAGCAGGTCGGTACCGTCGATGCCGGTGTCCCCGTGGATGTCTGGGGCATGGACGGCGGGGCGCATGAAGGGCTTTTTGGAGCCCGGGTGGACAGGGACGTCGGGACGGCCATAGGCGGTTAGCAAGGAGAGAGCGTTATTTGTGACCTTTTGGAGGGAGGAGTTGCCGTGAACGGTGCTGATGCCGAGGAGGTGGAAGCTGGGGTGGGTGCATGCCAGGAGGATGGCAAAGGCGTCGTCGTGGCCTGTCCGTAGTTATAATTAGCATTGATCGAATCCTGATTGATGTCAGGATGCGGGGAACTTGCCTGGATCGCAGTCCAGCCAGAGAGGGATACGCTCCCCATTAGCCATTGTGGTAGATGCACGGGTGATAGAAGAATGGTGTCGCAGGACGGTGAGATGGACGAGCCTTAGGTTTCCTTATATTTTAAAGTACTCGCGGTACTCGTGCTTGCGTATTAGAAGCTGACCTTGCATCTGCCTGCATGTTCGAGATGCCCCGCTGTGCTGCACCGTCCCAGCCCGCTAATCCAGCCCGCTAATTAAAGGCCCCACCAGCACCAGCACTCCACAGCTCCAAATTAACCGGCCCCATCCCCCAGCATCCGACATCCGGCTGCTTCCACAACCTCCTCCTCCTCCTCCACCTCCTCCCATCTCATCCATCGACATTTACACCATCGATGCAGTCGAATCCGAGCCCGCCATGGCGTCCGCGTACCCCTGGCACATTCGCACCGTTTCCGCGGCGGAGAAAGACCTGCGTCGCGCGGCCCTCGAATTCTTCGGCCTGTTGAACGTGTTTGTCTCGCTCGTTGCCACTACGGCCGCCGTCTGCGCAGCTGCCCACCTTTACCGGCACAATTTTGTGGAGAAGCAGCGGACCGGTCTCCACGCGCGACTGGCGAGGATAGCCTATCTGGCCGACTGGTGGCTGAGCCGGCGTCTGCTGTGGAGTAGCAGGCGGACGTGGGTCTTTGGCGGGGCGTGGTGCCTCTTTATCGCATCCATCTGCACCGTTGGCACTGGCGATGGTCTGTCACCATCTCATAAAACTTACTTACATATAAGTACGCATACACATGGCTAACAATATTGTTTTTATCTGCTAGACTACCTCCATCTCACCAAGAGGCTCTCGCACACGGCGGTCAGCCTCCTTCCCGCGCAGTACCTCCTCTCCGCCCGCTTTCTCCTCCAGCAGACCTCTCTGCTCACCCGGCAGACCCACGAGACGATCAACGCTGCCCACCGCTTCCTCGGGCGGACCATCTACACTCTCGTAACGCTCCATGCAGCTCTTTACATAAACTACTTTATCCGGTACAACCCATCCCGCTTCTTCTACAAGGACTCCAACCCAGACGCCATCATCGGCGTGGTCGCGCTGTCGATCATCACGACCATCTTTGTCACGAGCCTACCAGCATACCGTGCTGTGTCGTACCGCTTCTTTTTCAGCGTGCACCAGCTGCTCGCAATACTAATCCTGCCGGTGGTATGGTTCCACGTTGTTTATGCGAGGCGGTACGTGCTGATGGCTGGGACGGTGTACATTGCGGATAGAGTCGGGCGGTACTTTATCACTAGAGAAGCCAAATTGCGGGTTACGTATGTTTCTCCGACGGCGCTGGATTTACGTGGCGCCGTCGTGGGTGATAAAGGGAGGGGTGCAAGCGGTTCTGTCGTTGTTGCTGCCACTGCCGCCACGATTGCTGCCGGTAGGAGTAATAACGGTGGCGATGGTGGCGGTGGCGGTGGTGGCAGTGGTGGTGGTCTACAACGGGTGCCGGCGGGCTCGCATTTCTACGTGTACGCACCAAATATTGCGGGTAGCAGGGGCAATCCGTTTACTCTTGCGAGCGGGGCAGATGCGTTTGCCGAGGGTGAGGTCAAGTTTCTGGCGCGGATACGGGACGGGTTTACGCGGGAGCTTGCGGAGAGCGCGGCGGACACGAACGTGAATATGGCATTGGAAGGACCCTACGGAATCGCTGCTGCTTTCCCGGACTTCCTGTCGGCGTTTGATTGCTTTTTGTTTGTTGCAGGCGGGGTGGGGATTACGATGGCGTTTTCAGTGTTGAGGGAGCTGATTATGCGGATGGAGGGAGACGACGGGGAGGGGGAGAAGGTGAGCGCACGGCTGGTATGGGCTGTCCGGGAGGTGGAGGATGCGGCGTGGCCGCTGGGAGAGCTGCTGCAGGCGGGGCCGACACGGTGCCGGCCGGAAGTGGACGTGTTTATCTCGAACTCGAGGGAAGGGAGCACTCCTGGTGAGGAAGGGGTGGAGCTGGGGGAGATGGAAGAAGGTGGGGAATCGCAGAGCCAGCGTCTGCTGGCCGAGGAGGAGAGTTTGAACGAAGAGAGGAGGAGTAAACGAACGGCCAGCGAGGAAGCCGCGATCGAGTCACTGAGATACCGCTACGCCCACACTCCAATCGCGCCAACGATTCAGCGGGGGCGACCGGAGCTGGAGCGAATAGCAGGCGAGTTCTGCAGGGAAGCGCGGGGTCGTCGGGCAGCGGTGGTGGTATGCGGGCCGCCGGGGATGGGGGCGGCTGTGCGGCGCGGGGTGGAGGGGCACTACCGCGAGACGCTGGTGTGGGTGTGGGAAGAGCAGTTCTCGCTGTAGACATTGGTATAAATATCACGGCTAATATTATCATCTTCAATTTTTTTTGATATCGAATTTCGGTATTTTGATGGGCATCGTTAGCACGATTGCTGGATATCGCTGGTGAGATTAGTGCGACCCACAGTAGCCGAAACGGGGTGCAAGGCAGACTCTCCCGCCAAAAGCAATAACCCGATCTGATGAACTGGATCCTGGGCGGTACAGATATATAGACCGTACTATCCCCGCGCATATACACGGTAATCCTGCCTACGGATATCGTGGTATTACAGCGACGAGGATACCAAACTGCTGCAGTGATACTTGGGTGCTTTGTATTGGGTCTTCCCGGGAGGTACCTCGCCTCACCGCCAAAACTCGCGGGCAGCCGAGGTACCCAGTACTAAGACAGGATTCTGTGACACGCCTCCGACAGCGTCCCCTGTCCACCGAATTAAATAAAATAAAATACTACTACTCTACTTAATAATACTTAAGTAGGTAGTTACCGAGATATAAATAAGAAAGAGGTCAACCCATCCACACATCCGAATAAACATCGCCAGCTTCAAGTTTCATCTGTTCTCCGACCGACGGCGGACAGAACGGCAGCCCAGCCAGCAGAGTCCGGCTCTGTGCATCGCAGCTCGCCGGGCACTTTCCACTTCGCCTCCTCTCGATCCCTCGGATCCTCTTCTTCTTCTTCTTCTTCTTCCTCCGCTGACCGAATAGCACAGCATAGCATCATCACTCGTTCGCTCGTCCAACTGCACTTGCTAGTTTGCTCGTCCATTCTTCCGCCCTCCTCTTACTCCTCGCTGTTTTGTTTACCCTGCATTCCGCTCGACTTGATCAGATTCCACCCGACGGCTATTTTGTCCCTTCTCGAGTTCCAGCAGCCTTGTCAACTTGCACTCCATCCGATCTGTCCGTCCGGCCATCCATCTCGCCCTCTTCCCTACCGTACGTGCACGATAGATACCGCGACCTCCGGTGCCTGTTTACCAACCGATCTGACGGACTCTCCCTTCGAATCTCTCCCATCCGACATCGACCAACAGCTATCCTTCATCGGCATCATCCTCATCCTCATCATCATCAACCGGCACGTTACCGTCTTCCCTCGGCTTGCCGAGTCGACAGCCCGCTTCCCGCTGCGAGAGGAACGAACGACGGAACAGATAGACATTTAAACCCAGCATGAACGCCCAGCAGCTGGGAGGCCCCGCTGCCGCCGCCGCCATGATGGGCGCGGGGCTGGGCGTCGGAAACGCCGTTCTCGCAAAGTTCAGGTCGCTGCCCCAGCCCACCGTCGGTTGGCAGGCCGAGATCCCAGTCATGGACCGCTGGAAGATTGTCAACCAGATGTACGTTGATATATATATCCCCCTCCCACGTGCTCATCGTTTCCCCCTCCTATAACTGGCGTTTTGACCGGTTGTGCTGCGCGAGTAAAGTAACGGGGTAACGAGCGCGAGTGAGCGAGAATATATGATGCTGATCCATTGGCTTCCTTTTTACCATTAGGGCGAGCTCGTTACGCCTCGTTCGCGCTGACTTGGACCACCCCCGCGCGATAAAGATGGCCGAAGCCTTCGAGGAGCAGACCTTCAACAATTCAGGGTCCAAGGTAGCCTCCTCCCCTCCCCCTCCACCAGAAAACTCAACCGCAACCGCAACCACAACCACGGGTTCTTCCGAACCCAAACGTGGAACCTTCTTTTTCGTCTTGCCGAAAAGTATACCGTGCTGATGTACTTTTACCTTGTGCAGGAAGAATACATCGGCTCCTGCGCCGCAAAGATGAAGCAGATCCAGGAAACTCGCATGCAGAAACACGACGAGCAACAACAGCAACAGTTCCTTCCCCGAAACCAGCCAATGCAGGCCCAGCACCAGCTTCTTCTTCAACAGGCTGCGAGGGCCGGCGTGCCCATGCCGGGTAACCCCATGGGCGTGAACCCTCAGCGGCCTCAGCAGCAACAGCAACAACAACCGGGGATGATGGGCATGCTCCCACAGAATATCAACATGGCTGCTGCCATGGCTGCGAACCAGTCCCTGCAGCACCAGATGGCCATGGCAGCCCAGCAGCAGCCCGGAATGATCCCTAACCAGCAGCTACCGCCGGGTCACCCCCTGCAGCAGTACCGTAATCTGCCGAAGGAGCAGGCTATCGCGGAGCTAGCCAAAACGATGATGAACCAGGCCCAGCCTCAGCACATCCAAACCATCATGGCCCAGCTCGGCGGCCTCTCCGAAGAACACAAGGCAACATGCGAACGACTCAAGATATCTCCCGTCGAGCTGTTCTTTAGGAACGCCGCGGCTAAGAAGCTGTTCCAATCTCATGTCGTCATGCCTCCTGGTCAACCTGGCGGCATTGGGTCTGCACAGGGTCCCGGACCTGGAAATGCGGGTGCGGGGCAGCTGAGCGCCCAGCAGATCCAACAGCAGCAGATCCAGGGCAGGCAGCAGCAGATCCAGCAACAACGATTGATGCAAGCTCAAGCCCAAGCTCAGGCCCAAGCGGGACTCGGACGCGGACAGAATCTCGCCCAGCAGCAGCAGCAACCCTTTGATAATAAGCTCTTCATGAACGATGTCCAGAACTTCCTGACCCAGCAACAGCAAGCTCAACAGGCCCAGCAACAGGCCCAGCAGCAGCAGTCACCGGACGGCAAGCCGCAGCAGGCTCGGCCAGGGATGGCTCCAGGTTCCATGCCACCGCAGGGCGCACCGCATCTAGCACAAAGCGCGCAACAGGCCGCCGCTGCCGCTGCCGCCGCACAGCAGCAGCAGCAACAACAGCAACAGCAGCAACTCTTTCAGATGCGCCAGGCACAGCAGCAAGCCCAACAACGGATGAACGCTCAGCAACAGGCTCAGCACCCTTTGCTGGGACAGCACTCCTCCCCGCAGATGAACCTCCTCAACCAGGCGCATCTACCCGGCGGTGCTCCTAACCCGCAGGCAGCACAGGCCCTCCAAGCGCAGTCTCAACTCACCCAGGCAAAGATCATGGAAATGCAGGCTAGACAGGGCTTGCAGCATCCAGCCGGCATGCCCAGACCCACCGGTGCAAACTTTCAGATCCCACCAGGCTTTCCCATCAATAACTTCAAGAACCTCGCCCCGGAGCAGCTGCAGCAGCTGATCCATAGCTGGAACCAAACCAAGCAGGCTCAGGCTCAGGCCCAGGTGATGGCACTGCAGGGGCAGGTACCAACTCCTCAACAGCAGCAGGCCGCCGCAGCTGCCGTCCTGGACGCTCAAAACCGCCTGAGAAACGCAAAATCTGGCATGGGGCTCAATACCCCCGCGCAGCAGATGGTGGCCGCTCAGAACAATCTCCTGCAAAACATGCCCGGGCAGCCTATCAATCAGCAGATGAGCGCGATGCAGCAGCAAAAGATGCTGAGCCTACAGCTGCAACAGGGTGCGCTAGCTAAGCAGCTCGCCGCTCAGTCCTCGAAGCCACAACAGCCTACACCGCAGCCTACACCGCAGAGCCTTAATCAACGGCCTCAGCCGGCGGCAACGCCACAGCAACAGGCCCAGCAGCAGCAGCAACAACAACAGCAGCAGCAGCAGCAGCAGCAGCAGCAACAGCAGCAACAGCAACAACAGCAACAGCAGCAGCAGCAGCAGCAGCAGCAGCAAGCGGGCCAAAATGTACCTCAGCAGTCGGCCCAGCAGCCGCGCCTTCCTTTCATACCAGACGTCCCCTTCCCGCCGGCTTATGACGCCATCAAGCCGCCTGTTAACGCTATTGGCTTCCTCAAGAAGAGTCTGGGGCAGATGGATGTGCCCGAGCTGCCAAACTGGGGCGCGTATAAGGAATGGGGAAAGCGCAAGTCGCCCGAGGTGGCGCACAGAGTAAGTTCACCCGCGTTTCCGGATCGAACACAACGGCTTTCCGATGCTGACGTTTTATAATTCGTTTATAGGTTCGACAGCTGCACTACCTGCATCTGCGGGACATTTCTGGAAAGGCGCCGGGCAGCGTGCCTGGGTTTCAGGATTTTGCGAATCGAGTTAACGCCGCGCGGCAGATTCATCAAGCACAAGTACAAGCTCAGGCTCAAGCTCAAGCTTTAGCGCAGCAGCAGCAGCAACAGCAGGCCGCTCAGCCACAGATGTCGCCGCCGAAGCCTGGGAAGCAGCCGACCCCGAGTCAGACGCAGGCCCCGACACCAAAGATGGCACAGCAGTCGGTCGACGCTGCTGGCCGTGCGACGCCAAACGCCCAGCAGCTGCAGAACCAACAGGCGGCGAATAATCTGCGGGGGTTGAAGAGGACCGCCCAACCGGAAGAGCCCGCTGGACAAGCCGTAGCAAATGCCGAACAGCAAACCCAGCCTCAACCCGTGCAACAACAGCAGCAACAACAGCAGAGCGGTCCGAAGCCGGGAGACTGGCCGATCTTCTTGCAAAAGCTTATGATGATGCCGTTCGAAGCCCAGCAGCAAGTACTCAATCAACCACAGATGGCCAAGCTGCCACCAGAGAGACGCGCAGAGCTCAGCAAGGCAATATCACTCAGCAGGGCAAAGCAGGCGCAGACCCAGCGGGCGGCGTTGGCGCAAGCTCAAGCTCAAGCACAGGCGCAGGCAGAAGCGCTAGCCGCGCAGAAGCAGCCGGAGCCTCCAGCTAGACCACCAACGGCGCAGGGCCAGCAGCAGCAGCAGCAGCAGCAACAACAGCAGCAACAGCAACAACGACAGCAGCAACAGCAGCAACAGCAACAGGCATTACAACAACAACAGCAGCAGCAGCAGCAGCAGCAGCAGCAGCAGAAACCGCCTCAGCAACAGCAGCAGCCACAAGCAGTTGCCCCAGCAGAACAGCAAGGCCTAGCAGCGGCAGTCGACCCGAGCCGAAACATCCTCAAGAACAAAGAGCAAGTGCAGCAGATCCGACAAGAGGAGACGCAACGAGCTTTGGCGCGACCCATAATCCCGATGAGCGAGGAGGTTAAAGCGGTGATGAAGCAGGCGGTCAAGGAATCGAGCGTAACGCTGCTACGCATGGAGCAGTGGATCCCCATGTTTCTAATGCTGCTCCCCGCGGAGAAGATTGTGCGCGGTCTGTTCCAGACGCGGGCAGCGCTGGCGACGCAGTTCGAGGACGCGCAGTTCCAGAACCCGAAGCACAACTTTACCATCACGCCGGAGGATCTGAGGGCGACGAAAGAGCAGATCAATCGCTACTTCAACTACGTCAAGACGCAGGTGCCCAAGCTGAACGAGCAGCGGTTGAAGCAAGGACAGCCACCGATTCCAATGGCTGCCCAGATGCCTAACATGCAGCACATGCAGAAGCAGCTTCAGCAACAGCAGCAGCAACAACAACAGCAGCAGCAGCAGAATGCAGCAGCAGCAGCTAAAGCCCGTCAGCAACAGCAACACGAGCTCAGCGCAACCAACCTTCAACAACAGCAGCATCAGCATCAACAGCAGCAGCAGCAGCAATTGTTACTCCAGCAGAAGCTTCAGCCTCCTAAGGACCTCTCTCTGCAGATTCAGGATTCTGCTAAAGCTATGACACAAGCTCCACAGCCACCCACCGTCAAGGCTGGTGCTCCCGCCGCTCCAACACCTCCTATCCCCACCGCGGCCTCCTTCCCGCTGCACATACCGCCGCGAAAGAAGCTGAAGGAATCGCCATCCATGTCTAAAGCACCCAAGATCGATCCCAAGGCTAATGCCGCCGCCGCCGCCGCCGCACAGCAGCAGCAGCAGCAGCAGCAGCAGCAACAGCAACAACAACGAACGCCACCCGAGTTAACCGCAGCAGCAGCGGCGGCGGCGGCGGCATCCGCCAAAAATGCAGCCGCAGTCGCCGCATCGACACCCACTGGCGCGACCACCCCGTCGAAGGGGGCGTTACCCGCGGAATACACGCACCGCTGCATCGTCAAGACATGTGAATACCACACGAAGGGGTTCGCGAACCAGGCGGATCTCCTACGCCATCTACAGGAAGACTACAAGGATCACATTCACGGTAAGGCGATTAACGATGCGCAAGCGCTCCGGGAAAAGCAGGAGCGGCAGATTGAGGAGCGGAACAGCATGATTCGAAATCCATTAGAGTATACGCTTAGCAGTGTGGCGGAGGCGTTGGGGTTGAACAGGGATGGGACGAGGAAGATTAAGGAGGAGAAGGACAAGATGGATGAGAAGGAAAAGGCCGAGAAGGATGGTAAAGAGGATGGCAAAGACAAGGATGGGAAGGAGAAGGAGAAGGAGAAGGAGAAGGAAGGTGCTAGCACGCCGGCGTCTAAGGCGGTGTCCAAAACATCGACGCCAATATCTAGGACGCCGTCAAAGGTGCAGGTGCAAGTCCAAACGCAAGCGTCGCCGCAGAAGGATGGTGGAGAGAAGGGTAATGCTGCGGCGGTAACGTTATCTGCCATGGGTCTGCCGACACCTCCAGGGGCAGGCTGGGACGACACAATGATCAGTCCGACGGTGATACATCAGGCGTTCGAAGGGCTGGAGGAGATTACGGATCTTGTGATCGATGGGGTTGATGTCAGTATGATATTGACGCCGGATGATTCGGATGATTTGTTTGATTCGGAGCCGTCGTCGTTGTCATCTGGAGGAGCTGGAGGCGGCGGCGGCGGCGGGCATGTGGGGGCGGCGATGACGGAGGAGGAGATGCGAGATTTCGAGGCGTGGAATCCATTTGGGATTCGGAATTGTGGGCCGAGTGGGGTTGTTGAGGATATTGATTGGGAGCTTGTGGAAGTTCCCGAGGGCAGTGCGAGTGGGAGCAGTCTGGCGGGGTGGGATACGAGTTTTTTTGAGATTCGGTCGTAAGTGAAGAGTGAAGAGTGAAGAGAGAGAGTGTGTGTGTGAAGATTCGAAGGGATTGCATTTGGAGGTGGGTTATTGAATGATATCTTGTTGCATGTATGTTATCTGGGTGCATTGCGACTAGTTGTGCTTGTTTAGGCGTTATTTTTGTGCTGTCTGCCGGGTTTCTCTAGTTATCTTTTACATTATTTCTTAAAGAAGATCAAGTAGGCTACGAAAGCGAAAGACCCCGAGGCTATAGAGCAGGAGGTTACTTATACTAGTATCCCATACTGGCGAACTTTTGGGTGGTTTGTGATGTCATCATGCTATGAGAAGCGTTATCAGTATATCCGGTGCTCGTAAGCTGGCGACGGCTCTTGCATTGGGTACTTAGACAAGGGTTATAGAGTGGTCCGGGAGCTTGAGCGGGAGAGTGGAGCTAGCACTACTTGGTTACTTTACCCCGGCAGTTCTATTCTCCGGAGGGTAGTGGAGATGGGATATAACATAGTAGTAATAATAATGTATATTATTGTCCTTTTGGCACCGTATTATAGATTTTATATAACTTTTTTTTTTCCCTTCAAGTTTTTGTTTCGTTTCAATTTCGTCTTTGTTCTTCCTTGGTACCTTTTGTATTGTATTTTTGATTTGTTTCTGTGGTGGAGAAACGTGGGATTCGATGGAATAATGAAATATGAATGTACAAGAAGAAAAGAAAAGAAAGGAAAAGGAAAGAAAAAAAAAAGTATGGTGCATTGTATCCTCCCCTGCTTCCTTCCTCCCTCCCTTCCTCCCCTCCGGCCCTCATGCGAACAAATAACAAGATAATTATATCATATCATATCATATCATATCATTTCGTCGTAGGTCATCTCTTGTCTTGCCAGCAGATTTTGTTCGTATCTGCGTTTGTGGGTTGGTCAAGCCAGGTCGGTTGGTCGGTTGGTCGGTTGGTCGGTCGGTGGATTGAAAGATTAGCGGGTCTGGAAGTAGTCGAGGAGGATGGAGCGCTCAGTGGATTCCTCGCCCCAGTCGCGGACGACGACGCAGGAGCAGTTGACGACCTTGCGGGGGTTTCCTTCGCGGTCGAGGGTGCCTGCAGACGAGCCGGGACGTTAGCTTGGGTTTTTTTTTGGTCTGTTTGTGTGGTATTTTACCCCACACAACATCTGAATGGACGGGAGAAGAAAAANCAACCACAACCACAACTACCACGGTTTCAAAATATAACAATTGATGAGGAACCACACCAGAACGTGGTCGATGTAATGCAATGCAATATCAGAAGCAAGGGAGAGAGATAGAAGTGGAAAAAACCTACACAAGCCAGCCCACTCGCCCAACTTCTTTCCATCCCCAACCTTAATCAACGGAATCTTATGCTCCGCGCACAGCGCCTCCACCAGCTTTTTATACGCTTCCTCCTCGCAATTCTCGTTCAAAACACACATATGCGCCTGACGTCTGTCGAGCGCCTTGCTCGCCTCGCGTAGACCTCTCGCCAGACCGTCGTGGGCCAGCGCGTGGCGCAGCACACCCTTGAGGGCGTCTTCGACGGACATGGCGCCCTTGGCGGCTGTGGAGTCGGCGGCGACCTCGATCTCGTCGGCGGCCTCGACGGGGACATCTTCTCCGTCCGACTGTGCGTACTGTTAGTCATGCAATGCATCGATAAAATGTATGATGTAGGTAGAAAGGAAGGTAAGTAGGTAGGGGTGGGTGGTGGGGTATCGGAAGGAATGCGTGAATTGGCAGCAGCAGCAGCAGCAGCAGCAAAGGCAGCAGCAAAGACAGCTGTGCAGAGCGGAAAACATACCATCTTGAGCAGTGTATAAGTGGTGATGAGAGAGCGATCGATGTCAAGAGTTCCTTAAAGGCTGTCCCCGGCGGTGGTTAAACGTGTGGTCGGTTGATGTTGGGATGATGAAATGTGTTTTTCTACGTCCAAAAGATTCTCACTCTTCTGAAATATAAAGTGCTGCCCGGCCGAGTTATTAGGCAGGAATTTTGTCGTTGAGTTGTTGTTGTGTGGTGGCTGTTCGGCTCCGTTTTGGCAGTCACGTGAGCAACGCAGCGAAGGGCTGAGAACCCTAACAAACTCCGAATGTATAATCTATTATATACGATCTATGTTTGGTCACGCGAGTTGGCGTACATGCCGCTTATGTATACGAAGAAACTGCAATGGCGCAGATGGATGGATGGATGCATTATTGTATTTCTACTTCTATCATGCCTGTATACATGGCGACTTAGAATATGAACGGGAGGATGCGCGCTCGCCCTGCGATTCGCGTCTCGCCAAACTTGCCGGCGTACCACCGCCGCGTGATCGCAGCCATGAAGGAGAGGCTGAAGCACGTGAAAATAAACGCGTACCCGAGCGATACGTTCACCCACCGGTCCTTCGGGGCGCCTACGACAGCTAGTGAGCCGTAGATGACGCATTCGGCGAGGTAGTGCGGAGAGAGCGTCTGCTCGAACAGCGGGTGCGTGGGCAGGGAGTATTTTTTCAAAGAGGCGAGGTGGATGTGGGCATCGTGCTGCAGGCCCGAGGCGAGGAAGAAGACGGGGAGGGCGAGGAGGGTGTTGATACGCGGTGGCTGCAGGTACGTCGAGGGATGGGCGAGCGGTAGGTTGTCGTTTGCACGGAGGGTGTCTACGCTGGGTTAGTGGGTGAAGATGTGGGTTGACGACGGGGAAGGGTGTTTGTATCTTACTGACGCCCTCGCACCAGACGGCGAGTCCCATAATGGTGTAGAAACTGATTCCGGCAATGTAGGTGAGGATGCTCATGGGGGAGGCGCTGGGCTTCTGGATGTAGAGGCACTCCCAGATACGGCGGGCGCTCTGCATGGACATGCAGAGTATACACAGCATGATGGTCTCGAAGCTCTGCTCGTTGGACGGGCCGCTGACGACGCGTGCGGGTCCGTCGTGTCCGTACTCCGGGATCGGGCCGGAAGGGAGGATGGCTATGAGGGAGCGGAGGATGCGACCCTGGGAGAATATCTGGAACAGCCAGAAGAGCTGGACGGCGAGAGAGAGGACGTAGAAGTGGAGGAACCAGGCGTGAGGTACGCGCAGGCGGGCGAGCAGACTCAGCGGGAAGGAGCCAGGGTCGGAGGAGTCGGCGGCGTTCTTGCCATAGGCGTAGAACCTGCGGGCGACGGAGGGAACGACATTGAGGGAGACTGTCTACGGGAGTCAGCCCAGCTCGGACGGACCGGTTTGGCTCGGCTTACTATGAGGATGGCGTTGAGGTAGAAGAAGCGGACGAGAGTCGCGAGGTCGAGGTTGGAGATGAAGTCGGAGATGAAGTCGGAGACAGAGTCGGGGAGGTGATGAAGGAGGAGCATGGTTGCGGGGAGTGTGGCGATGGTGTTTCAGGGAAGACGTACCGCTTTGGAGGGTTTGGGTGGGAATACTGGGGACGGAGGCTGCGTCGGGCCACGCGCAGATTGCAGCACTGCTGTTATTGGCGGGCGGACGTGCGAGCGTGCAGCGACAACACGGGCCAAACAACAACAAGAGAGGACGAGAAATGTGTCCTTGAAGAACGAACGACAACGGAATTTGGAGATGGCGATGTCTGCATTCACATTCACTCGCCGGACGGGTCTCTTCGTAGAACTACTGTGACCGCCTGAGAGAGAGAGCACCGATTGATGCTAGGTACTTAGTACTTAGGACAGAACACAAGAGCAGTCGGTTCATTGTCCCGCCAAGCCCAAGTCGGTCAGCCCGGTTTTGCAGGATTGAGCATTTGGATGTGTTTTTCTCCCTTTCTTTTTCCATTTTCTCTTCTTCGCTCTTCCCTCTCTTTTTTCCTCTCTTTTCCCTCCTCTTTCTCGTCTTCTCTCTTCTACTTCTACTTCTCGTCTTTCCTCACAATCTTCGCTCGCCCCGGCCGACTCTTCCAATTGTCCTCTCGCGCTGTCCACGATAATTCAAATCCAATCCACCGGACCAGACTCTCGATACATCTCCTCCTCGTCTGCCTCTCCTCTCTCGGGCTTCAACGTGCTCAACACATCCGGCCACGCTGACCAGCCGACCGACCGTCCTTCAAGTTCGTCCGTCTGTCCGTCTGTCTGTCCCGATCCGATCTGCCGCCACGTTTTGCCCATCCCTATTTCCCATCATCAATCATTCATCGCGGAGAGCCCCCAAAGAAAACTACACCCGAGTCTCGCCCGCTGGTGGCTTTGGCTTTCTCTTAATCTAACCTTCTCTCTCTCCTTCTCATCACCGTCGTCGTCGGCATCTTGTTCATCTCGACGGGCTGGCCACGGCGGGAGGACCACTATGCCGCCGCCGACAAGCGGGCCCCGGGACTCACCAGCTGCTACATGACATGACTTCTTCCGTCTCCCTCCCCGTCCCCCTATCCTCCACCTCCTCTGCTTCTGCTCCTGCTTCTTCTTCCTCTATAAACGGCATCTCCCTGCCTTCAAACTCGGCTGGTAATGGCGGTAGTGGCGGTGGCAGCAGCAGCAGCAGTACCGGGAATCCATCCATCAACATCAACAACACCACCACCACCAACCAACAGCAGCCTTCCTCCGTCGACAACCACCCAGACAGCGACTCCGAGGCCGAGACAGTCGTCCTCTCTCGCAGCAGAGGACGTAGCAGGGGATCCCGTGTGCCTTACGACGACTCGCCCGAGGACGAGCGTCCGCACCGGAAGCCAAACGGTGACTCCAAGGAAGCCAGGGAATCGAGGCCGCCTAGAGAAAACAACGCTGACGACGCATACTCTTCCGACCTCAGTTCCGCTCCTTCCTCCCGCGCACCCTCCAAACGGCCTCCTGTGGCCCCTCCCATTACAAAGGAGTTGCCTCGCAAGCGAACTGCATCACCCTCGAGACTAACCCACTCGCCTCCCCGGCGGAAAATTCAAAAACTTCACGCTGATGATGACGCCCAGAGACGCAGACCTCTAAAGCGAAAAACCCGTGAAGACTCCCTCGAAAGACCCTCCCTCGATTCTAGCGATGATGCCGTCGAGGAAATTCGTCGCTCGCCTCGAGGAATCCGCATAAAATCCTCTCCTCCCATGTCCCCCCCTCCCTTGCCCTCAAATGGCAACTCTTCCAAACACCACCAGTCCACTAGGGACTCTCACACCTCCACAAACCTTTCCTCCTCCTCCCGTCCGGGACACTCTCGGAAGAAAAGCGTCCCTCATTCGGTCGGCTCATCCACGCCTGGCCCTTCCTCAAAAGCCACTTCTTCTGTCACCTCTGCCGGCGCTGGGCCCTCGGCTTCAAAGCCCATCCACAAAGCTAAGCGATCCGGCGGCCGACCCGCGCCCCTTCACCTCGCCAATGACCACTCCGACAATGAGGTCAAGTCAACGTCGTCGTCAAGATCGAATTCCCCCGGAAGCCTTGCCCGCAATGGAAACACCAGAAGCAGCAGCAACACTCGCCGGAGACGTCCATCGTTTTCGGGCTTGGCCTCCGCCGCCTCACCCGCTCGCCTCATCGGTCCTGGACATAAGATGAAGCGTGACAAGACCGGCCGCAATCAACTGCATAAGATTTGTTCCAAAGGCGGTCTGGACGAAGCCAAGGCCTGCCTCGAGTCCGAGCCGGACCTTCTCAACGACGCCGACAACGCTGGATATCTACCCATCCATGCTGCCGCCCTCGCCGGCCACGACGATATTGTCGCCTGGCTCATCGACGAAGGTGCCATGGTTGACAAGCCGGCCGAGGATCTATCCACTCCGTTGCTAGATGCGGTGGAGAATATGCATGTTGATGTCGTTAATACCCTCTTGGAACATGGTGCTGACCCTCGTCACCGTAATAAAGCGGGACAATCCTCCGTAGATCTGGCCGGCACCATCCGCCAGCAAAGCGATGATGCCGATGAGGAAGTCAAGATGGGCCTGATCGAAGACGCTCTTCGTGCCGCCCTTGTCAAATTGCGTAATAAGAAACGTGCCGATGATGAGGCTCGCAAGGTTGCCGCCACGGAAAGCAGCTCCTCCCGCGCCGCTTCCGTCGCTAGCCCCAGCCATCTTTCCCCGCCACCGCAATCCAACCAGATCTCCTCAAGCAGTAGTCGAAGGAGGACAGGCCGTGGTGAACCAACTCGAAACGAATTTCTCTGGCTCGACGCCGGCAAAGGAGGACAGGCGAAACTCAAACAGGCCTCTAGGGACGGCGATATGGAAATGGCTGGGAAATTGTTGGAGAGTGGAATCGTCCCGGACCCGGAATCGATGATGCTCGCCGCACGAGGTGGCCATCTCGACGTTCTCAACCTCTTGGTAGCGTTTGGAGGCGACTGCGATCCGGAACCCAAGGATGTCATGCGCCAGCATGCCAAGGACAAGAGTCAGTTCCCTCTCGTTCCCGGCGAAGAGACTCCGCTGCTTGCAACCATCGGTCGTAACAATATCGAAGTTCTCAAGCTGCTTCTCAAAAGCGACACCATGAAAGAACCCCGCCGTCTCGATAGCAGAGGCCGGTCGTATGCTGAAATTGCTAGCCAGCGAGCGGGCGAAAACTGGGAAGAGGAGGTGAAAATGCTGCAAAGGGTATGGGACGATGCGGGGCCTCAAAAGTCCAAAAAGTCGTCCCGTGAGAAGATCGATTCCTCTTCTTCACCTGTGACCACCCGCAAGGACAGAGAGAAGGACAAGGAGCGGAAAGCTGAGCGGAGGGATGCTGCCAAGGTTAAGGAAGAGGTGGCGGCCAAAAAAGCTAAACGCCTACGCCGCCGATCCGCCTCTCCTGCTGTGTCCTCTACCGTTGATGACACGGCACCATCCGAACGTGAACGCGAACGTGACCTCTCGCCCGCCGTCGCAAGATCAAAGCTTAGAGACCTTGATAAGCAGAAACGCAGAGACAGGGCCGTGGAATCGGACTATTCAGCGATTAGCGATAGCAATGCCACCGTCGACGGGACCAAGACGACTAAGAAGCGTCGTCTTGTGTTGGGCAAAGACCTTGCTGCCAAGGCCGAGAAGGAAAAGCCAAAAGACGAAAAACAGCCGCTGAAAAAGCGATCCGACGATGCAGAGCCAGCTGATGTTGTTAAAAAGGATAGGAAAGAGAAGAAAAAGCCGCCTCCGCCGGAAGATGAGGATGTGGATATGCCAGATGCTCCGAAGGATGCCCTGAAAGATGCCCCGAAGCTTAAGAAAAAGATTGCCGATCCCGATAGATCAATTAAGCGGGAGCGCTCACTTGACAAACGCCATCGCGAGGGCAGTTCTAGCTCCGCCAGGCCTTCTGCTGCTGTAAACGACCATGCTTCCGACGCCGACATGCTCGCCAAACAAAAGCGCAGAAAGATGGAGGATGACGCTGAAGCGGCACCGAAGATCAAGAAAGACCCCGATGCGGAAGTGCGGGTGAAATCGAAGGAAGAGAGGCTGGCGGAGCGCGAAAACCGTCGACTTGAGGCCAGCAAGCTCAAATCTCGGCCGGAAAAGCCGGACAGAACTCCATTCAACGACACCGCTAGCAAGGACTCCGATGAGGCTGCAGCTGCCCTTGAGCAGCGCAAGCGGGAGAAAAAGAAGCGTCGGGAGGAAGCTCTTCGAGAAGCTGCTGCCAATTCCAAAGATATCGATTCGCCAAGCGTGAAACGCACCAAAGAACGTGATAATACTGCCTCAGACATTGAGAACAAGAAGACTCGGGTAGAAAGGGATCGGTCAATTCACAAGGAAAAGGATAAGGATGCTATGGATATAGATACGGACGCCCCTGCTGTCAAGCGTAAGAAGCACAACAGCGGTGATCCGGATAGCGTTGCAACCGATGAGACGGCAAAATCCAAGAAGCGCAAATCCAACGGCGCTAGCCCTGCCCCTCCCGTACCAGACGACAAGAATGGCTCTCGGAATAACATCTTGGAGCTTTCTAACGGCAAAAGCGGCAACCGCGGCTCATCCAGCACGCGCGACGAATCTAAGCTCAAAGTGGAGCCAAAGGTGGAACCTAAGGTTGAGCCCAATGATGATGTCATGGTGACCGAGGAGCGTGAGCGTGAGCTGGAACGACAGCGGATCGAGAAGGAGCAGAAGGAGCAGAAGGAGAAGCGGGAACAGGAGCGTAAGGAGCAGGAGCGAAGGGAACTGGAACGAAGGGAACAGGAACGCAAGGAGCAAGAACGCAAAGAGCAGGAACGCAAGGAACAGGAACGCAGGGAGCAGGAACGCAGAGAACAGGAACGCAAGAAGCAAGAAGCCGAAGCCGCCGCTGCCGCTGCCGCCGCCGCCGCCGCCGCAGCAGCAGCTCGACAGCAAGAGGAAAAACGCCGCGAGCAGGAACGACTCGAGCAAGAAAGGGTCGCAGAAGCCCAACGCCTACAAGCGCTCGCTCAGAAGAAGCAAGAGGAAGAGGAAAGGCGCAGACGCTTAGAGACAATGCGAGCTCTTGAGAAGGTTCTCATCGACAGCGCTGCTTCGGTCCTCGCGATCTCCCAAGAACAGTCTCAGGCACGACAGTTCCACGAAGCGGATAAATTCGAAGGGCTCCGTCGCATTGG
The DNA here is from genome assembly GCA_036971555.1 of Drechslerella coelobrocha. NCBI lineage: Eukaryota > Fungi > Ascomycota > Orbiliomycetes > Orbiliales > Orbiliaceae > Drechslerella > Drechslerella coelobrocha. The sequence continues at coordinate 656,104 of JAJTUH010000013.1, read as the reverse complement.
ACGCCTACCTCTCATCTACCGTCATGCGGTATTGTCGGAAGACAAGGATGAGTTTGCGAGGATGGTCTGGGACAACTTTGGCGCGCTCCTACCGCTGTTCGTTGTGCAGCCCAATGACCAGGCGGAACACTGGATCTCGAATACACAGGCGTGTCTGATTCTCGGGTGTGGTCACGACCTCGATATGACAAAGTGTAAGTGCAGACCAAACCATACACTAAATATTGTAACTATAGCTAACCTTTGTTTAGTCTGCGATCTTGAAAAGCGACCAGTCACCCCTGATGAGAAGCAGGCGCTGAAACAGAACCTGCACCCATTGTATTCATCATTCAATCGGCCGGCAATGCTAAATTTTGACGCCAACCACGAGAACCAGCGCCAGGAGATCGAGCGAGCCAAATTCCACACCCTAGACAATATGTTCTGGTTCAAGGTATGTGCATACATGCGTATATTATCGTTACGTGATGGTGGCTAACTAGCAGCCCTAGGTCTCCGATTTGTATAAAATTCTGCACTCCGACGAGCGCTACCGGCCCATTGTCGGCAAATTTATGCGCCGCGGGCAACTCCCCACCGCCGTCCTTTCTGTCGACGACTAGGATCGTCTCAGTTTACACGGCTTGATAAACAACACTCCTCTTCCTATCGTCAACTGTTGGATTGAAATGTTTTCTTACCATCCCTCAACCGACCAACATCATGTGCTCCGATCTACCTTCAACGATTGTTATACCCATATTCACCACTACCAGTTTTTCCGAATGAGTCCGCAGTTGCATTGTTTTAGCATTAGGGAGGAAAGGCTATTTAACGCCGCCTGTGTTCCCCATGTACGCTGCTGCTTTAATGTTTTCGGTACTGTCACGCTTACTATTACTGTATTTGGCGCTGCTCAAGACGTGTTACAAAAAAACTCTTGCCACGGCGTTATCCTTTTGATATTGTTTCCTGGGTTTTATATTGAGATTACTCTTTTAGTTTCGGTTTTTTCTTTCTTTTCTCCTTTTGCTCGGGAATACACATTTGTTTTATTACTATTATTCTCCCTTTTTTTTTCAGTTTACGTTTATAACTTTTTCATTACTATTACTATTGCTCGATGGAGCCGCAATGTCAAATGTCAATGCCGGGATATCCACGTCTATATATGGAGGCATATATGGACGCTGATGTTCTGCGGCGCATTTTAAATTTTCCTCCACTTTTTTTAGGGTTTCCACTCTTCCGGGATTCTACTCTTTTTTTTTTGATGTGACGAAGGATGGGATGGCCATGGATGGATTGACGGTGTATATATATTACGTACCGTACGTGTACGTACTGTTCCTCGAACGTGAATTGGATTTTTGATTCGAGGCGGGACTCGCGCGGACGGCTGTAGCTACCTATTATTGTAGGTATGGTATGTATATGGCTAGACAATAGTGTTTCGTAACATACTACTTACTACCTGGGTATACTGGCGTGTGACCAATGATTTACGATTGATGCCGACGACGCGTGCTGTCGCAGCACTCGAGCTAGAGCTAGAATAGCCTCGATAGAAGAAAGGTTATAGGGCTACTGCATGTAAGCATGCATGCATTCCAAGTCCCGTGATTCTACCCGAGCTTTACTAGATCTCCGTCCGGATATACATATCCTACGAAGCGAACAAAAAGTCAAGCCAAGCTATACGTGCATGCATGTATGTATGTGCATGCATATTGCCTGGCATGCAGAAGTATGAGTGCAAGATTGGTGGCCCCCCAGCCGAGGTACCCGATGGAGGCATCGGTCCGCGCGGCGACGGCGACGGAGACGGAGACGGCTTCGGATTCGGTGGGTGGGAAAATATGCATTTGCACGTGTCTGAATACTATATATAGTATAACGTAGTGGAAGTGTAAGTGAAAGTGTAGTGTGGTGTAGTATATGTATTATGTCTGCAGGTATTTCTTTCCTATTCGGATTGCGTTTATCATCTGTCTGTGTCTGCGACTGCAACTGCGACTGTAACTTGTAACTGACTTGTCTGTGTATGCGTCCGTATGCGTCTCATGTGCCGATCGATGCTACTGCTACGCACCAAACAGCCCGCCTTCTCCTCCTTCCTCCCCGAATAGGCCGCCCTTACCCGTACGCTTCCCGCTGAAACCGCCACCACCACCACCACCTCCTCCTGCCCCCTTCGGTCCGCCAGCAAACGTCCCGCGGTTCCGGTCCAGCGTGTCGTCTCCAAGCATCCACGCGAACTGCGTTTGCGCCAGCGACCGTCGCGGCTGAGGTCCCGCAGCCTGCACTGCCGCCGCAGCAGCTGACGTCAGCGTCGACGTCGATGCCGCTGTTTCAAGCGCGGTCTTCAAGTCCGGAGCTGGCGCGGATGGGGTAGCCGAAGGTAATGGTAACGGTGGAAGCGGCGGCTGCCACAGCGGTGGGCCGAGCCCAGGTGGACTTGATGGCGACGCAGCCGTTACTGTCACCGTCGCTGCTGCCGTTGTATCCAGTGGTGCTACCACAGCTTCGTCCCCCTCCGTGGTATCTGCGTGCCCACCTGCGCTAAAATACGTTGGGAACGGCGGCGGTTTGCTCACGATTGACGGCGGCGAGAGCGGTGGCGCCGGCAGCGGCCCGTGTGGCGACGTCGGTGGGGATTGCTGCTGCTCTTTTACAACGGTAGTGGTGGTAGTGGTGGCGGCGGCGGCGGCGGCGGCAGCACCCTCCGGCACCTCCGTCAGCCATCGCCTGTCTAACACTGTCTTGGAATCCAGAAGGCACGTGCGCACATATTTCACCCGCTCAACAGCATCCTTCCGCCTCCTCCGCCTCTCCTCGCCGCTCTCCGTCGGCGGCACATCCTCACCACCACCACCACCACCGTCTATATCATCGCCCTCCTCCAGCATTTTAATACTCTCCTCAAGTATCGCACCCAACACCGTCTGCCGCTCCATACTATCCGTCCACCGCTTCAACAGCTCACGCTGCGACTCGCCCACCCCCGCCGACACGCGCTTAACTTCCCCCATCGCCTCCCGCAGCGCCTGGCTGACACCCCACCGCTCAGAGCTATCCCGCATGCGTGAGGCAACATCATGCATCAGCGACTCGATAGTGTTGATGTGTAGACTCGTTACCGCTGCTATGCGCGGCGATCGCGGCGACGATGACAATAGCGATGGCGTCGAAGTACCCGGTCCTCGTGGCGGCGGAGTGCTAGCGCGGATGTATAGCTGGTGAAACGCGGTTGGCGGGCGGCTTGTATGCTGTGTTATCAACCTGGTGGCGGTAGCCGGGGAGAGGTCGTCGCGCAGGTGGATGGCATCCTTGAGGAGGGTGAGCGGTGGTGTAGACGACGGTTCGTATCGTAGGAGGAGGGTCAGTGCTGTCGGGTAGTCTGATTCGAGGACTATACGACGGGAGAGATCAGTTTAGAGTGTGCTGGTTTATGCAACGCTTGTGTGTGAGATGTGATTTGAGGCGATGTGCAGGTGTGTTGGTGCGGGTGTGTGTGTGTGTGTGTGGGTGGGTGNGCACGCTTCCACCGTATGCGTAGTAGCATGGCGACAGAGATGTAGTCTACAATCTGCAGTGTGGGATCTTCCACGAAAATACCGTCCCAGAGACCTAATGTCTCGTCGAATGTGAACTCGCGCCCAAACATGAGCCGGATCCAGCGACTACTCTGGTTAGCTCAAAATATGCCCGTCTTTCTGGTCAGGAAGGATGGAAGCCATACATGAGAAAGATCTGTGGGAGAATACCCAACCGGTCAAGGTGGAAGGCAAGCTCCGGGTCCACCGCTCCAAGCAGACCCTCGTGGATGTACTCGCTTTTGCGCACGATAGGGCTGCCGGCAGACGCCCCCGCGACGGTCTTCTCGTCGGCGTGGCCCGTCTCGTACCACGACTTGGCGAACAGCATGATCTTTTGGAAGATGGCAAAGGTGTCGTGCTCGATGTAGCTCGCGTCGAGCAGCTCCACCATGAGATCTTCGTGTTGGGCGGGTGCTATCGCGCTAGGTGTGTCCGGCTTTGGCTTCGGCAGAGCGTCCGAGTGCATTACCCAATATACAGGCGCGGCCAGCTCGTGCATGCCCTGCCGGTAGGAGACATCCGGGTGAAGCTTGCTCCAGACGAAGAGAATGTTAGATAGCGTAACCTGTACCTCCGAGGACCGGAAGAACTCGTTATCGGGGTACGTCCGGTCAATGTCCTTTTGGATCTCCTCGCGGAGCTGCTCGTCGCGGCGGAGAGAAGCCCATGGACCCTGCAGCGCGGCTAGTTAGAGCTGGGAAGGGTGTGAGGGTGGGGGGTGGACGGTACCGACTCGTCATCTGCCAGAGGGTCAGATCCGGCAAATCGCTCGCGGTCCTGCTCGCTGGTCAGCGGGCGAAGGTATTTGACTTTGTGATCATCGTAGGTGGAGCGCTCCTTCCGGACTGCGGAGGCGACGGTCGTGAGGTCGAGCTTGTGGCAGAGAAGGAGAGACTGCACGTTCAAACGTCAGCCTGGTAATTACAACCATTGTACAAGGTTTTTAGAAAGTACCTTCCAGAGGAGCGATCTCAGGGCGTCGTGGCCGAGGCCGCGGGCGATGTTGACGTTAGCGAGAGAGGCGGCCTGCAGGGCCTCGAAGGACGAGATGGACTTGAGGTAGGCCGCCCACTGCTTTCTACGGATGGATTGTGTTATTCAAGGGATGTTCGCGGTCATGAAAGCGGGGGAAGACGTACCTGACCTGGCGGATGTCCTTCATCTGTGCGGAAAATCGGGTGCGATGGAATACTGTCTGCAGTTCCTTGCAGTTGGAAGCATCAAAGTATATATACTCCTGCTATCGGACCGCCTGACCATGATACCAACCAAGCACATGCGCAACCCCCGCACTAACCGCAAACGAGCTGCATGCAGCACGCCCGCTGCCCGCATCCCTGCGAGCTGGCGAATAGCTCATAGGCTATCCAAGGGGCAAAAGACGAGAACGAAGCCAGGAACAAATCGAGATCCAAGTCAACAGGTAGGTAGGAAAATACGTCATATCGTGGGTGTGGAGTGCTGGGTGGAGATTCAGGCTAACTGTGGGGAAGCCTATATATTTTGTAGGCTGGTTTATATATATCATATACCACCACTACCGTGTGAACCATCACATCATCCAACTCCTGAACACTCTATCGATATCGGCATTTACTGAAAGTACTTGATACAAATATGGGGTTGGCAAAGCTCGCCGCCGAAACCTTCGTGGGCCTTGTCGGCCTTATTGTCTTGAGCTTCTTTATTCTCCTAGCTGCCTCTACCGGGGCATTCATCAAGCCTATAGGCAAGAAGAAGAAAGAGGCCAGGCTGCAAGGTACTTGAACCTCTGTCCATCGTATTTTGTATATCAAGCCAGAGGTTGACTTTTCTTAGCCCGAAGTGAGCTGTGGGACTTGTCATCTCAGCCGCTGCCCGGCTTCCACCACCGTTTCTACGAGGCAGACGACGGCATCAATTTGCACTACGTTGAGGGCGGCGACACATCGCCGGGTTCGCCGCTAGTGGTCTTTATCCATGGCTTTCCGGATGTATGTTTTCTTTCAAACAGACTTCCATACGCATTCAAGCACTAATTGTTGATGGATGGCACCTAGTCGTGGTTTATCTGGCATCACCAACTGTCGTCTCCAGTGATTCAACAGAATGCACACCTGATCGCCGTCGACATGCCTGGTTACGGCGGTTCAGACCACCACCCCACTGCTTCCGCAACGGCAGTGCTCAGTTCCATCGCGAACTTTATCCTTGCCCAAAAAGAGAAGAAGACGACGGAGCGATGCATCCTCATCACGCACGACTGGGGCAGCGTGGTCGGGTTTAGACTGGCGTCCGAGGTTGGCTTTCTGTTCGAGCGTTGCATCATCTTAAACGCCCTACATGTATGTCTGGTAATATACTATACCCTCTTGCCGGAATTCACATTGCCTCTAACTGTCTTCACAGCCCGCGCTAGCCTTCGAAAACGCAACCCGTGCAACATCGAGCGCCTCAAAGATCCTGCGCACCTTCCTGCGCAACCCGACAAACCTAGCACTCCTTCGCTCCGCCTGGCGTTCCCTCAAACCGCTGCTAACACAGTTCAAGTCATCGTATTACATGTCAGCCTTTATGTTGCCCCGTCCTCTGTCCCGCCAGGTGCTTAAGATGGGTGACTTTTGGTTCCTCCGACTGGCCACCAGACTGGCCAAGTTCCGCAACGAGGAGATGTACCTCGCCAGCTCGCTAGGCCCATCAGGAGCAGAGGCAGAGGGTTACCCGCCATCCGTCCTCGCCCGGCAGGACGTGAACCGACGGGCGGACGGCATGATCGCATACTACCGCGATAACCTCGCGTTCGGGCGCTGGGAAAAGCCGGAGCGCATCCAATTGCTCTGCGCGGCGGCAGATACAACCGGAGGGTTCACTGGCCTCCTGCGACGAAAGAGGGGGAGCCTTGGCTGTCCCGTGACGATTGTGTATGGCAAACGGGATAGGGCGTTCCACCGACGTTTCTGTTACGAGGGGCTGGAGGAGTATCTGCTGCCGTCAAAGGGGGGTAAAGGGAAGAGCTATCTGGTGTGCTTCCCTCGGGCGGGGCATTGGCCAATGGTGGCGAGTCCGGGACGGGAGAGCGTGGAGATGCTTTTGGAAGGCGCTTTGGACGGTGATGAGGGAGAGGCGTTGAAGGAGAGGGTGCGGCGGGCAGACAAGGAGGTGGTGTTTGAGATTGAGAAGTGAGCTGGAATTCAAAGGTACCTCTACTTTAGGTATTTTGTAGGGTAGAAAAGCATCTTCTATTGTGAGTGGTTGTTTCTGCTGTGTCCCCGGTGAACATCCGGGGATACTCACCGTAATGCTCCGGTCTCGGGAATGTCTACCGGGCGGATAAACCGGGCCGCACCGTGCGCGCCCCTGAACAGTGCCCCCTGAGCCCCTGCCTGATGCTAAGGTGTCAACTTCCAACCTGGACCTCGTATGCATCCTCCATCCCTCCCCCCCCAATCTCCATTCTGCTTTCCCCTCCAGACCACATATCCTCTGCATCATATCGACATCATGGCGCGCGGAAAGCAGCCCAATCCACGCCAGCTCAGCACCGAAGACATCGCCCTACATACCGTGGAGACGCAAGAGCTGCGCTCGCCTTCAAAGTCGCAACCTTCGTCGCCCATCGCTTCCAATGGCGTCGCGGACAAGTCCAGGCCGTTGATCCAGCGGCCGCGGCGGCCCTCATTCGTCGCCGAAGAGATTGCAAACCACCCAACCGTCGTCGAGCTGGTAGTCTGCGTCGCCGGCATCTACATCTCCTTGTACGACCTAACCCCACAAAACTTACTCCCACTGCACCCGCTAACGTGACCTCAGCCTGACATGGGCCCTCCTCCAGGAACGCATCACGACAACCCCGTACGGCCCGAACAAGGGCCGCTTCAAATTCCACTTGGTCCTCCTCACCGTCCAGTCCGTCTTCGCCTCCGCCATCGGTTACCTCTACATCCTCTACACCTCCAGCCAGCACCCTACCCTCCCACGCCCACCCATCTTCCCGACCCGCAAGATCGCAGGCTTCTACCTCCTCATCGCAATCACATCCTCCCTCGCTGCTCCATTCGGCTACGCGGCACTCGGCCACATCGACTACATTACCTTCATCCTCGCTAAGAGCTGCAAACTACTCCCCGTCATGCTGCTGCACCTCACCCTCTACCAACGACGGTATCCAGCTTACAAGTACGCCGTTGTACTGCTGGTAACCGCCGGGGTAGCAGTGTTCACGCTACACAATGGCTCGGCCGGGGCGAAGAAACACAAGGGCGTTGAGAACAGCAGTATGTACGGCTTGCTGCTATTGGGGATTAATCTGCTGTTGGACGGTGTGACGAATTCCACCCAGGACCACATGTTTGCAACATCGGGAGGACTGGTGACGGGTCCGCAGATGCAATGCGGATTGAATCTGGTTAGTAGCATGTTGACCGCTGGTTGGCTGGTGGTGAACCCGTGGAGCAGCGAGTTTAGTGATGCGGTGCGGTTTATGCGTGAGAATCCGGGCGTGGCGGGCGATGTTGTTGGGTTTGCGGTATGCGGAGCTATTGGACAGGTTTTCATCTGTAAGTTGATATCTTGCATATAGTGTTGTGGGTTGTGCTAATGATTTTGGTAGTTTACACTCTGTCGCGGTTTGGGTCCTTGACGCTGGTGACGGTGACGGTGACGCGCAAGATGTTTAGCATGATTTTATCTGTGGTTGCATTTGGGCATAGATTGAGCGCGATGCAATGGCTGGGTGTGGGTTTGGTTTTTGGCGGTATCGGCGGAGAGGCAGAGATGAAGCGGCGGGAGAAGAAGGCCAAGATAGTGAAGAAGGAGTAGGAGTGGAAAGCCTATTTTGTGTAAAAATCTTTTGTGGTTTCTGGTTATTTTGGTCCGTGAGTTATTTGATGTGGGGTTGTGGAGTATCCATCAGTATTGTATATTATTAGTAGACTAGACATTTTACAATAAATGCTGCATCTAAAGACAGAGCTTTTTTTATTGACAGGATAGCACCACATGATAATAATAATAATGATAATGTATGTACTTATATATATAGGAGCAAGTGTTCACCCTGACCTCATCTCCTCTTCCCACCAAACATCCGCCCCGCGTCCTTTACCTTGAGCACATCTCGACACGTCAGGCTGATGCGTACGTCTTGGCGGTGCAGCGTGCCCCCCGCCGTCTCGATCCCCCGTTTGGTGTCCTCGCGCAGCAGGGACCAGTTTGCGATTGTTGTAGAGGAAAGGTTTTCGTCTGTAGTGAGAGGGGCGATGCCGTGTAGGTGGGCGGTGTACATATCATCCGTGGTGACGAGGAGGGAGAGCGACTCTTGGAAGATTCTGTACGCGACTGGTTGGTCGTGTTCCTTCTCACCGGTGATTCCTGAGCTGCTGACAGAGGCACCGTTCATGCTACCGTTCATACCCATACCGGCATCACCGTTGGTATGCGGCGACGAGGAAGTGGCGGTGGTGGTAGCGTAGCTATTGTCGTACATCTGCTTCGGAGAGACGTCGAGCATGATGTGTGACCCGAGAGAGATGGTGCACACGACGGGGAAGTACGCGCCACCGTCTTCGTGCGGGGAGATGCCCGTGCCCGGCGGGTACTCATTAATCAGGACATGGTTCGGCCGGCGGTGCGGCGAGGATGAAAATATTCCTCCTCTTTGTGGTAGTACTACTTCGTTGGGCTTCCCGTTGTTTCCATCTTGTATCTGCGTGAACGGCGCTTTCGCAGTATTTTCTTCACCCGTACCCGCGAAGGATAGCGATAGTAACCGCTGAATCACGCTCTCCAGGAACGCTGGCAGTTGCTTTGTCGTGAGAAGGTGTCCTGACGGCGTCAGTGGTGCAGGGTGCGGCTGCAGGCGGCGGTGGGTCAGTGTCGTCCATGGCTGGCGGGAAATGTCAGCTAGCAGGGTGCTGGCCTCGGTGGGGGTTAAGAAGTCTGCAGTATATATAAATAAGGTATAAGTAATATATTATAATATATTATAAAATGTTATTAACAGGAAAAGATATTTGTGAAGACATAGGTTGATTTCATACATCGGTGTACAATCGTAACTAAACGGAAAATACCTACTCGGAATATAGTACGCCGCTGCCGGGAGCGAGGCGACGCGGTACGCCTCCAACGGGAGTAGCTCAATACCTATGTCTAGATCTCGAGCTGCCTCCGACGCCTCGTTCGACTGGACGGTCGACGGCGTTGTTGTGTTTGTCATTGTTGGAATTTGCGTTTGTGTAACTCCACTTGCGCCTCCACCGTACTTGTGCAACCAGCGCGGCCGGCTCGACAGGAATCCAGAGGACCAGTCGAATTTAGGACTGATCCGGCCTGTTTGGTTTGCTTGGCGGATTGCCTGCTTCTGCTAGCTGGCTGGGCTTACAGCAGATCTAGTGAGACGTGAGTACGGGCCAAGTAGTACGAGTAAGGAGCAGGAGTGGTTTGCGCAGGATCAGGCTCTAGAGCCTAAAGGTGCGGAGTATATAACTGTGGCGTGGCATGTTCGACGTGATTCTCTGCCTTTCGTGGAGGTTCAACAGCTATCTATATTTACATCTTATCACAAACAGTACCCTAATGGCAGTGTTTCTGTTATTAACCTCGAATCGAGGCACTATCACTTTTACTTTACGAAACTGGATGTGACGTGTTGTAACTTCATGTAATCTATTAAGGATATAAAAGAACACAATGCGACAGGATATCGATCGTTACATCCGTCTGATCATAAAAAGTTCTCAATGTTGATCTCCAGCGTGCTCACCGGGTACCTGTCCAATTGTCAGCATCAATCTCCGTATCGCGAAGTCAAAAAGAGACCTGTGTAAGAGCACTTACGTTATCTCGAACGCCTTCAGCACGGATGGGTGGAGCCTGCGAAAGTGTCAGCTGCAATCATCTTTATACGTTTGCGTGGGAGAGCTTACACGCCAAAGCTGCCAATAACCTTCTCCTGCCCTGCCTTCCGGTGCCAGATATCCGCTGCCCTTCCGGGAAAGTAAGTCTCGCTCTTCAGCTCCTCGATCCAGTACCCATCCTTATCGCTTTCACGGTCCACAAATGCTGATCGCAGCATCGCCATCACGCGGTCCAGCAGGCCGTGGACGACCTCGAACCCGCTCGTCTTGCCGCACCACGCAGCCGCCAGGTGCCGTTCGTTCCGCGACTTACGCTCGCTGCTCTCGTCTTTGAACGCCACGTCGCTGACCTCAAACACTCGGATCGGTAGCGCATGCTTACGGTTCTCCCGGATCGTTTTCAGGATTCCTGGTAACAGCGTCGTGCGCACAACCTGGTACTCCGCTGTCTTGGGGTTTGCCAGCCGTATCGCCGTTGTGCCATCGTCCTTTCTGTTCAGGTACGCAAAGTTTTCGTCATGCGAGCAAAGGATCAGCGGCATGACTTCGCTCCAACCAGCCATGGCGCACTCAAGCCGTATGATGTCCGTCAGTTTGTTAATCGCTAGCGGCTTCGCGATCGTTCCGGACTTGCCCGGGAACGTCTTCTCCAGTTTGTTGAAGCCGTATGCGATCGCGACGTCCTCCATAATGTCGCATTGGTGCAGTACATCTGCCCGGTTGACGGGGATGTCAACGTCCAATAGATCTTTGTCGGCAGTGGAGGGGCGTGCGATGTATGACATGCGCTTGAGGTAGGTGCACATCTGCTCAGCGGTAAGGGAAAGACCGGTGCAAGCGTTTATGTAAGATATCTCTGCGGTTGTGCTGCGTGGAGTCATATCGGGAACCTCGCGGGACTCGTGGTTATGTGGGGAGATAATCTTCACCGGCTCGACACTATAATTGTACTCAGATGTAGGACGTAGAGAGACGATTGGGAGGATGCCTACCTGAACGCCTCGTCGCAGTAGCCGGAAAACATGGCGACGAGGATGTGGCAGACAATCTCGGCCTTGGTTTTATCAGTAGCAGTGATTTCAATAAAGACGTTGTGTGTGTCCAGCGTGATCTTGGAGAGCTCGCTGTTGATGATGGGTGGTACCGAGCAGACGTTACGGTTAGCGTCTAGGACGACCGGGTAGACGGGCGAGTCGCGGATGATGGGTAGGAACTTGGCTAGATGTCGACCCGATTCGTCTTTCTACACACGGTTAGCAGCGGCCTGGTAAGAAGAGTAGGAGGGGCGTACATCGTAGTGTTCGAACAACTGGGTGGCGTCCATCTCCTTGGTCTGGTTTAGGGCCACGAACTTGATGTCCTGCGGCGGCAGAGCCTCGTATGTGAACGGGCCCTTGATCTTGTCCAGGTCGTGCGTACCCATTGAGACTAACGTTCGCTGGCGACATAGGTTCTGGTGTAGTTTGTCTTGCAGGGAGATGAAGGAATCGTAACGGTCCTGGGTGAACTTGATATTACGTAGAACGGCCGCTGAGATGTACTGGCGCACGCCGAGGGTAGATTCGTGGACTGTGATCTGTTGCATCTCTCCGCCTTCCGGGGCGACAACGCGGTAGTTGGGGACATCCTCGCGGCCCAGGAAAATGTTGAGCATCTTGGAGATGCCTTCGATGCACAGCATGTCATATCTGTAAGCTAGCGTTAGTTCCGCGGAATTTTTTCTTTTTTGTTTTGGCGATATGTATAAGAAGTTTCTTGCCTGTTCGCGGGGATCTCGATCTTAAGCTCTGGCGGGCGCTCGGTGCCATCCTTCTCCCTTCGGTCCTGATCCGTCGTCTGTAGAGCGGGCGTCAAATGTCAATCAGTATCGGGAGCATGTTTGTCTGCAGCTTGCGAGGATATCGTACGTCTTCATCGAGCTCAATGCCTAGAAGGAGAAAGGAACGATGTCCGTTAGCAGAGAATATCAAACGACAGATGGTGGGGTGAAAGCTGCGTACCGAACTCGAAGCATAGCTCGTCGAACTCGTGAGTGGTGTACTCCCGGCCGAGGGAGGTGAAGAGGTCGGCCTTGTTGACCGCTATAGTAGGCATTGCGAATGGAGACTATGTTTTTCGTGAGGCCGGTTCAAGGACTGTCGATGACTGGTTGGTGGATGGTATCGATAGCTGAGTCAGGAAAAAGTGTGGAGGGGTCGCTTCTACGCTACGTCGCAGCCCCGCCGAATTTTCTTCACCAACCCGCAGTGGTGGAGTCTCCACATCTACAGATAAATTTAAGGAGTATACGGCGACGCCATTTTATGGAGGTCGAGATGGTATAGATCACGGCCGGATAGGGTGGTTTTATCTATTTTGCGTACAGCTATATATAGCAGCTCGAATTGGGTTTATACGCGCAGAGCAGCTAGTTGGAGCAGCAGCAGCAGCAGCAGCAGCAGCTTATCGTGCTGTACCGCAGCGCCATTGTAAATTGCCCATCCGTAACCTGTAGAGCGTACATCCCAAGGTGTCTTTCCATCACCCTTTCTTCATATCATCACCATCACCATCATCGTTGTCGCCGTCTTCGTGGCCATTGTCGCCGCCGTGGTGTCTTCGTGGTTGGTGGATGCAGAGTGCTTGTGTGGGTAACCGCCGAACCGCCCAAGTTGACCTCACCGCAAAACAACTACGTCTGCCCGTCTCGTCCCCCTCCGTAAAACCGTCCTGCTAATTTAACGTCCGGCGTCACGAGCCTCTTCTCCCCCATCGACTCCATCACCACAAACCAGAATCTCAGCCAAACCGCTATCGCAGCTTAAGCTTCATCATCTTCCTCGAGCTGTTCTTCCATCTGCTATCGATAAATCACACCCTAGTTTAGGTATGTGTGCCTGCTGTTGCTGTTGCTGCTGCTCCTGCTGCCACCGTCGCTACCGCTGCCACTTGCTGCTCCTGCCATCGATAATAGGGATTCCGCTAGAGCTTGCTGCTAGCCTCATCCCCTGTCATCATAGCTCGCTGGCCCGCTGCACCTCTTCGAAAACTCAGCTGCGACTGGCGCGCTTTCCTCGAACGAGATGGTCAACGGTGGTGATGGTGATTTCTCGTCACATTGGAGCAGCTCAGCTAACTCCCATTGGCGAACCGACCGCAGACCCGATCGAAACTCACCGCTCTCCTATCTCCGTCCCTACCAGCAGCACGAGAGCACGCAATAATGGACATTCAGGCCACCAGCGACGAGCTGTACCCCATCGCGGTGTTGATGGATGAATTGAAGGTCGGCCACTCATAATAAATATACCAATACCCTGAAGGGCCCTCCTCGCTCACGACCTTTGTTTTATTGACTTATTCTAGCACGACGATGTCCTGCTTCGATTGAACGCCATCCGCCGATTATCCACTATCGCTCTTGCGCTGGGGGCTGAACGGACGAGAGACGAACTTATCCCCTTCCTAGACGGTATCATCGACCTTTCCGTCCAACTTTACCGTCACAAAAAAAAAAAAAAAAGAATAAACAGCTGATCCACTGTTATCTGTAGAATCTGTGGAGGACGAGGACGAGGTGTTGACCGCCTTGAGTGATGAGCTCGGAGGGTTTGTAGAATATGTTGGAGGCCCGGAGTTCGGACACGTCTTGCTCTCTCCTCTGGAGAACCTTGCCGCCATCGAAGAACCGCTCGTCCGCGATAAGGTGAGAAGAACACGCTGTTTTCGATCCGAAGTTTACAAGGCTAATCATTGACAGGCCGTCGAATCCCTGAACCGCATCTGCACCGAGCTCTCGCAAGAGCAAGTCGAAACATACTTTATTCCCCTTATCATCCGACTTTCGAAGGCAGACTGGTTCACTTCGAAGATATCCGCCACAGGGCTCTACTGCAACGCCTACGAGAAGGCGACCTCGCCCTCTCAGGAAAGTCTCCGTTCCCAATTTGGGCAACTTGTTCACGATGATACGCCGATGGTCAGAAGAGCTGCCGCCACGGCCCTAGCAAAGTTTGCGAAGCACATGTCCGCAGAAGTTGTGGTCGCGGAGATACTGTCTCTTTTCCAACACCTCGCTCAGGACGACCAAGATAGCGTCCGCCTGCTGACCGTCGAGATCCTCATAAGCATTGCGGAAGTCATCCCACAGGACCAGCAGGCTAGCCACACTATTTTATTGACAACCTTGAGGAACTTGATTGGTGACAAGAGTTGGAGGGTTAGATACATGGTAGCTGACCGCTTCGAAAAGCTCGCAAAGGCGGTCGGGGATGAAGTCGTCAGACGGGACCTCGTGCCAGCGTTTGTCAAGCTCCTAAAGGATACCGAAGCGGAAGTCCGTACCGCGATTGCTGGACAGATACCTGGTATGCATAATGGCCTTTCTATTTTACGTACCTGCTGCTAAGTGCTGCAACTAGGTTTCTGCGGCTTGCTCGACAGGGAAACTCTGCTGAACGAAATTATGACAAGCGTTGAGGATCTCGTTTCGGATGCCTCACAGCATGTCAGAGCTGCATTGGGGACCCAGATTAGTGGCCTTGCCCCGATCCTTGGAAAAGAAGAGTATGCGAATGCAAGTTTCCTAAAATAGAGAGAACACAAGCTTACTGGTGTAGGACTATTGCGCACCTGCTACCGATGTTTCTGCAGATGCTGAAGGATGAGTTCCCCGACGTTCGGCTGCACATAATATCAAAGCTTGAGCTCGTCAACGAGGGTAACTAACACCACATCAATGAACAAACTATAAATTTTCGCTGCTAACTGGATTAGTTATTGGAATCGAGCTGCTCTCGCAGTCTCTCCTACCAGCAATTGTCCAACTCGCGGAAGATAAACAGTGGCGTGTTCGCCTCGCCATTATTGAATACATTCCTCTTCTTGCATCGCAGCTAGGCGTGGAGTTTTTCGACGAGAAGCTCGGAGCGCTCTGCATGGGATGGCTGGGTGACGCTGTCTTCTCTATCCGGGAGGCAGCCACGCTCAATCTCAAGAAGCTTACAGAGGTCTTCGGCGTCGACTGGGCTAAGAACACGATAATACCAAAAGTGATGAATATGGGCACCCACCCCAACTATCTCTATCGGATGACGACTTGCTTCGCCATCAGCGTATGTCATCCTTTCTAAATTGGGGAATAATATTTATGAATGGATGCTGATTATGTAGACCTTGGCCCCTGTTGTCTCACTCGCGGTCATCCAGGAGAACATCCTACCGGTCATTGGGCAGCTTGTTGAGGATCCAATCCCCAATATCCGCTTCAACGTCGCCAAGTCGTACGGTGCCCTGCTGGACGTGCTCCGTAGCTTCCCTGAGGACGGCAGCCCTCTACCCAATGGTGAGATTGCGCCATTGGGCACAGAGCCGTCGGCGGCGGCGTTGGAGGTAATCCAGAAAGAAATCGTACCTGCGCTGGAGAAGCTGCAGGCGGACGAGGACATTGACGTCAGATACTTTTCCAGTCAGACGGCCAGCAAGCTGCCGGATGCCATGCACACCAGTCCGTAGAAAAGCTAAAAAGCAATAAATAACAAAAGAAAACCAACGAATCTCATCTTCGTCTTCTCCTGCTGCCTTCCTTGCCTTGGACCCATCCCGCCCTTTCCGATTTAGTGTTATTCCTAGAAGCTCTTCCTTTTTTTCTTGTACTGCTCCGACGACTTACTCTGCCATCACCCACCCATCCTTCTTCCTCTACCACTACTACGACCACTTTTGCCTCCCGCTCTTGTGGATAACGTTACCGCGGCGAGATTATACTATAGTGTGCTTAGCTAGATGCCTGGATATAGCTTCTTTTAACGAATGAGACGCGGAAATTCTCCCCCTGAACGAAAGTGCTTGAGGGGATGCTGAATCCACGTCGATATAACTACCTAAAATACCCCAATCTAATCTATGTATAAAAAACGAATATATACTGTTTGTTACGGATTCGAGACTACACATCTATATGATATATGTTTCTCCAAACATGGGTAAATACTTAACTAAGTACTTACCTACCTAAGCCACTTTGCAATTAGCAGCAAAACACCCAAAGCTCTGTACCGCAAAGTTGGTTGTTGTGCCCTGCAACAAAGACGGGCAGTCCAACGTCGCCTCCAACACGCGCCTTCTTTCAGAGACACACACGCTGCAGACAGACAATACACCACTCTATCTCTACCTACCTCTCACCTGCGCATACCGACACCGACTAGCCGGCCGGCTACACTTAGCCCACAAAGGCAGGGCCGTCACTCTCTACATTATAGAAGGACTATAAGCGCTGTTTCCTACTGCACAGCTATCTATCCATCTTCACCACATCACGAAGGCAACAGCACGCACTGCTAAGGCTTAAAGGTACTGGGTGGGTATGGTCCGCACACAACAGAATGTGACGCGCAAGCGGCCGCGACTTGTACGTCTAACGTATTCTTTCCCTCCTTTCCTCCGCTTTCTTCGAATGTTATGATCTTTATCAATTAAATTGTCCTGTATCGCACAGTCACAACGAGAACCGACGAGAGAACCAACGCCTGACGAACCGGAAGAAGAGGAGGAGGAGGAGGAGGAAGACGAAGACGAAGAAGAAGAAGACGACGTTCCTCCCCGACCAGCTCAGCGTCGTCGCACTACCAATACTGCCGCCACCAGCGCCAGCACCAGCGCCACACGCCCACATACATATAATAGACGCTCTCGTCCCTCTCTAAGAGAAGCGGAGGACGATGAAATAGCTCTACAAGCTCGCAAACGCGGCAAGCGACCCCGCCGACAGCCTGCTTCTGATGACGAAGACGAAGAAGGAGGGGAAGAAGAAGAAGAGGAAGAGGATGGTATAGCTGCTGCTGCAAGGAAGGGGTTAGACCCTGTGAGTCGGCTGGTTAGGCTGGCGTTGACGCAGGAGTACCAGAAGAAGCCGATACGGCGGCAGGACATTACTGAGAAAGGTACGTTTTTTCTCTTCTTCTTATGATGTGTGTAACATGAAAATTATCTCGTATACGTATATATATATTCACATGCGGATGGGGTATACGTATAGTTTTGGGCACCCAGTTCCGCGGCGACTTCAAGGCGATCTTTGACGAGGCCCAAACGGCACTAAACCTCGTTTTTGGCTTCTCCATGGCCGAGCTGCCCGCCACGACCGAAAAGGTCTCTCTAGCGCAACAACGTCGTCAGGCAGCTGCGGAAGCCCAGCGAGGCGCCGGCGCCGACCCGCAGACCGCCAACAACAACAACAAGAAGAAGGAACCAGCGGCGGCGGCGGCGGCGGCGGCAGCCGCAGCTGGTAGCAAGAGCTGGCAGTTGGTCTCCACGCTACCTGAAAAATACCGCATTCCCGCCCTCCTCGCACCCCAGCTACCGGACGACCAGACGGTATTAGGCCTCAGCAGCGCTCTAGTCGCCATGGTTTACTTATCCGGCCGCTCCGTCGGGGAGAATGTGCTACGGCGGCATCTACGCAAGTTTGGAGTCGACGATCAGGTACCCGTTGAAGGTAATCGCGAGACGGGGAAGGTTGAGAATATTCTGGCAAAGTTGGTGAAGGAAGGTTACTTGGTCAAGCTGAGGGATGAGGTTATCGCAGGGCAGGAGCAGACGTTCACGTATGTGATCGGGCCGAGGGGCAAGTTGGAGATGGGGCGGGAGGGGGTGTTGGCGTATGTGAAGCGCGTGTATGAGGGTGTTGATGAGGCAGAGGATGAAACGCTTGCACGGAAGGTGAACCGCGCCATCGGTAAGGATGAGGGAGAGGAGAAGCGGGGCGAGGGAGCTGGTGGCGGCGATGGTGGTGAGGACGATGGTGAGAGGAGAGCTGGTGGAGGTGGGAAGGGTAGAGGCGGCGGTGGCAGAGGCGGGCGCAATGGCGGTAGACGCAGGAGGAGGAACGATAGCGACGAGGAAGAAGAGGAGGATGACTACGGGAGCGACTAAAGTATGCATCTATTTTCTTTCCGTAGAGGCGGACCACTCGACCAGCCTTTTCACACACAATGAGGTTCACAAACGGCAAGGTGTACAGGATATCGTATGAAATTGGGCGTAAATTTGGGCGTTTATATCGGTACAATGCATTGAAATTGGCGTTCCTCACAACTTTATGCGACGGGTGGCAGCATGCACACTATCTTGAATTTCAAACCGTGAGGAATAGTTATCCTGCCCCTCATGCGCCCTGCAGATATTTGTACAAACTGTATTGATACGGCCGCTAGGGACCTTGGTTGTGCTATCATTGTCTAAGGATATGCATCGGCCGATCAAGATTCTCCATTGCTGGCGTATGCACCATTTCAGGGGAGTTTTATGCAAAAAAAAAAAAAAAGAAAAAGAAAAGGAGACTAGCACTCAAGAATAGGCTTCCATAAAAGAGCTGCGATCTTTCTTCTGTCCTTTCCTTTGTCTTTAACAGAACACTGAAAACCTCTCAAACACTCCAACTTTAACGCCCCCGACGCAATCACCACCACCAACAGTGCACTAGAAACTAGAAACTAATCACAGAGAAAAAAATATTTAACGTCTATCAAAACGAACTATAATATATGAAGTTGAGTAATAAATAAGTGGATAAGTAATAAATAATACAAATGACAGAAACGAAGGTATTTTTATAAAATCGCATGCTTTTGCAGACTGCTCACAACTCTGAATATGCATTTTCTGAAAAAAGATAAATCGCCTTGGCTGCTCACGAAAAGAAAAAAAAAGGAACTAAGGGGAGGGAGAGTATAAAAGAAGAGGTATAAGAGAAGAGAAGAGAGTCGAAGGACAAAGAGAACTCGTCATGCTAATCAAACGGAAATCAATATAGCCCCCGTTGTTGCCCTTCTGGCAACTTTTCTGCTGGCCGCCGACAATGCGCACAAAGGAAACAACAAAGGAAGGAATAACAAAAAAAAAAAAAAATAGAGTATGATATACGATATTCGACCCGCTTGCGGTCGGGTTCTGTCGTCGGATACTTGGCGATTCTAATAAGGTGGTCGGAAGCCTCCGGTGCTCAACGTGCTACCGCTGCGCTGCCTGGTACCGCTGCCACCCGCTTGCGCCGGTCCCTTCCCTTTGACGCTCCCAATGTTGCTCAACAGACTCTTGACGTCGACCGCACCACCAGAATGGCTGCCACCCTGCTGAAGACGCACCACGCCGGGTGTCGGACTTCCCGCGCTACTGCTAAGAATGCTGCTCACAGGTGTCGCGACGGTACTTCGATTAATGTTGCTGGGGTTGCTGTTGTTTACGCTAAGGCTGCGTCCGACATTACCACTATTAGCGTTTATTGCAGCTGCAACAGCAAGCGTCGGGCTTGAGGGTGGCTCGGGTGTTCGTCGGATCTCTTGGTTGGAAGCTTGGGGAGGGGAGTACTTTGCCGTCGTGCCGGTTTCCCACCATGCCTTTGGGATCGGCGCTTCGTCCATAGGGAGCTCGATCTGTGGTGCCCCTGTGGGGCTAGTCTTAATGGTAGTTTCCTTTCCTGGATTCGTACTGGTGCTGCCGGTGGCCTCGTCCCAGAAAGAAAAACTGGCAAGTCCATCGTCCTTCCTCCCGTCAGACAACGGCGGCAGAATCGGGTTACCATTCTCAACGATAGCGGGCGGTGTTATCGGATATTCGCCTGGAATGTGCACCTGCAGCTGCGGATTGTATACTCCAGGCAATGGGGGGACCGGAGGCTTATCCTCATCGACATCAGAACCAGGGAGTGGGCTGGTTCCCTTTCTATCCGAGTTCCTGCTTCGAACGCTGCCTTTCCGCTTCCCACCGGCGAGGTTGAAAAGAGGGCTCTCGTTCCTCCCGTGCATGCTCATATCATCCGACGAGCTGCCCATGTAACTACCAATGTCCATCATGCTGTCGCTGCTGTCGCTGCCACCACTTCCGACGCTCCGCCGTTTGGCGTTCCCATTTTGAGTTACCGGTCTGCTGGTTGACGGTCGCGAGGCGCCGGTGAGTACCAGCTTCAACTCGTTCGCACGTAATGTGCTTTCGCGACTGCTGCTTGTTCTCGCGGCGGATATATTGGTGTTTGATCGGTTCGCTCTCCCAAACCGCTCCTCCTGTCCAAGCTTGAATTTATCCAAGTTGCCTGTTGCCGGCCTGCTCGATGGTCGGCTAGCGCTCCGGTACACGGCATCTCTATCCTTTGTGTGCGTGCTCCTTCTATCGCCATTGACTGTCAGGAAACTTCGAATTGTCGTGCCTGTTGCCGTTGCCCCAATCAGACTGATGCCAACTTTGCTCTCCGCGAGACTTGTTTGCCGGCTGCCGTGGGCCTCGATGGCTGCTAGCACGCCCTCCTTGCTCCAGTTGACACCTTCCAGAAAGACGTCTCTTAGCTTCGGCGGGAACTCAGTCTCGCTTTCCACGCTGATAGCCCTCATCACCATCTCTATGACGTCAAGATAATCCTCTCGAGGTAACAAGGCTCCTTCCGCAACGTTCTCAGGGTAGACATGTCTCTCGTCAAACACATCAAGTACCTGATCCTCCTCGCGGGGAACTTTCAGCGGTATAAACCACTTGCTAGCGTTCTTCCTCTCGGTGATGGTGTCTATCGTCTCACGTCGTAGCGGCTCGATGCCCCAAGTGTCGCACACCGAGTAAAGGTATGCTAGCACAAGACTCTTGATCGCGATTTTCTCTTTTGCGGTATCGAGCCCACTTGCTTCTTCGTCGAGTCGGTAAATCATGGGCAGGCCGGAAAGAACAGCCGGCAAGCCTAATTTCCTGACAAGCAGGTCCAGGAGTTTGTAGAGCCCCACTATGTCGACCGCCCTTTCCGCATGAGCTAGCGCCGTTTCGTAGATCGCTACATGCAGCAGCTTGATAAAGGAGCTATTGATCAGTTTCATCGCCCTATTAGTTAAATTTAGACTATTGACCTCGATTAACGCCGTTGCAGTATCGCTGGTAGCGTTTGGCCGATCGATCTCTACTGTAAAGTATGTCGATATGCTGTCAATATATGCCTTCCGAACACCCTTCTCTTCTTCCCGGAGCAGCCAATGAGTTCCCTCCCACACACTTAACGGGACAGTGTTCCGTCCGATAGATTGTTGAGAACTCCGTTGGTTGGCTACAGTTAAGAGGTCGCGCACTGACTTGAGAGCTACTGCACGAGCGGTTTCAAAGCTGAAAAAGTCGTCCACATGGGACTGCTCGCTGACACCAGGTATGGTGCCGGCCACCGAAGGGTCGGTGGTAGGGGGTGCCGACGGAGATGGCTTGAGTCTTAAAAGAACTTCGGAGGCAATGTCGGCGATCTGATCGGTATAATAAATGTGGGTGGCGAGGTCTGCAATGCACTTCCGAAGCTTGTTGAGAAGGTCTTTGCGTGCAGAAGAAGGAGACTTGACAACTTCGGTAATGGTGGCGGTAATGGCGAAGATGGCTGCCGTGGTGAGAGAGGGAGTTGCGTTAGGATTGGCGGGTGTCGCGGGTTTCTCAGTTGCTGTTGCTGCGTTAGGTGAACCTGGTGGAGAGGGCTTCCTTTCCAGTTGTAGCACCTGGAGTATTTTCGCAACAATGGCTACTAATACATCCATTACACTCAGCCCTACCAGGTTGACCGTGGATGATAGAAGCCACGAGATGAGCTGTGCGTATATGAGTTGATTATGAATCTCGGCTTCTTCCATGGGACAGGCGACTAATGTTTCCAGTATGACAACAAGGATCATGAATCGCGACTGTGTGGGCGCCCATCTTGCGACCAATTCTATTATGCTTGTGGTCCAGCTTTCCGCTACATTTGGCTTGGACGTCATATACTTTAACAGCACCTGCGTAGCGAACCGTATTTGTGCGGGGTTGTTGATTTCAAATATGCCCCTTAGACTTTGTAGTGCGAGAACTTCGATGTCCTGTTGCTCAAGTTTGTCGGCATCTGCAGCAGTGTTGGCCATGGCACCATCGACTGTGCCGATGGATGTCCTTGGAATACCAGTCGGAACGACACCTTTCTCTTCGTTGCTTTGAACCGTTGTGATCCGGTTTTCTAGCTCTTCCAAATGTTCGTCGTCATCTGTGTAGATATTCTGGAGAATCACGGGCAAAACCATCGCTAGCTGCTGCTTCGCATTGGCTGAGGAGAGAGCATCAGAGGAGCAGACGCTCTTTATAGCCTTCAGTCCAACGGACCGCCATCTCAGCTCCTGTCCTGCAGCGGGATTGGAAGCGCAGTCGGCGTAAAGCCGAACGACGTCCTCGAATAGTCTGATATAAGGGGCATCGGAGGCGAAATTAGCTCCGTCGTGATGTGAGCAAAATGCATCCCAGCAGCGTAAAGTTTCCTCGATTAAGGCGATATCTTTCGAGTTGATTACGGTTTTGATGATTGAGAGTATGTTCCAAGCGTAGATGTTGAGATCTCTAGGGCACTTTTCGATGAGAGCACGGCATATTTCCAAGGTCACCTGTACGTTGCTAAGCGTTTGCGCATTGTCAGCAGCAAGTCTATTGTATTCTACGGGTGATGGGACACATACCCTGTCCTCTTCTTGTAGACATCACGGGCTGCCCTTCGCTCGAGGAAGGCGCCGACTTTCTGGAGTTTACTCCGGCGGGTGGAGACATAGTATAGGAGATAAGAAAGTTCGGAAGTGTTTGGCTTGATCTCGACGACATTCTTTTGGAATTTGGGGTAGGTTTTCAGGATGAGTATCTGATGTTTTGGGCGGCACATGTTTGGAACAGGCACATCCATGTACGCCGACATCCCTAAACAAGAAAAAGAAGGAGGTTAAATGAAGAGAAGAGAGGTAAGGTGAGAGCAAGGCAATAATCGGGAGCCGGCGACGTTTATCGCTAGCTGAGAAAAGCCATGGACAGAGGACAGCGATTAGACGCGTGGGTGGCCGCTATTATCGTCGATGGTGGCGGAGAGAAGATTGTGTTTGTCCGTCGGATGACGTCCCACGATAGCCGGGTAGGTGCAATTACTCGTGGCACCAGTCGAGGCACGCAATTGGAGGGAGATGCAGTCCACGTTATGCACCGGGGGACGGTCCGATGGACGATGGTTTATGCGATGAGGGCGCGAGAGAGAAAGAAAGAAAGAAAGTGAGAAAGGGAGCAACAGCTGCTGATGAGGATGAGGATGGAGATGAAGATGGAGATGTGTGTACGAGGGATGAGGCTGAACGGATGTGGTGGCCGTTTAATTAAAGAAACCCACCAGCCAGTAACGGACACTTTGACAGCAGCCACCCAGCCAGCACACAAAACACCACCATGCAGCCGGACGTGCACACGGCGACGGAAAAGAACGGACGAACGGGGATAAATAAATGGAAGGTTCTTTAAGCTCTGGCAGCTGTTTTGATGGCCTCGCCTCCCACGACAGATTTGGTTGCTTACTCTCACTCTTACTTCGTCCTGACCGACAGCGAGACTGACTGACACACGCAGGATATCTTGAGTGGTCTGGAGTAGCACTTCACCAGTGACTAAACTGGGGATTACGGCTAGCCATCATGCACATCATGGATGTGGGGCCACTCTAACGAGGGAAGCCCTGGTTCCCTTTCACTCACTCACCTCAATTCAATCCAATCCCATTGCCGTCCTGAATCGCATTCTGGCCGCGGCATATATCTTTAGGGGGGTGTGGCCAGAAAATAAAAAATAAATATCTCGTCAATTGCATCCCATCTCACCAGCAGCATCAGCAATTAGCCACATTGACACGGCGTCGACCTGGCAGCGCATCCAACTCCCCGTTCCGGGAGCAGCCGGATAGCCTGCTGATAGCTTTTGATAGCCTTGCGCTGCCCGAATTGGGCTGTTTGCCGCATTCCACCCGGTCGTGTGGTATTTTCCATGTCCAACTCGTCCGAAATGTTCCTATAGCGGCCGCAATGTTAGGATATGCTTGAGATTCGAGTATGCAGGCGCGGCTACAAATGCGTAAGATCGGCTGGCGGACATGTATACACAAATATCCAAGTAGGGAATATTCAATTGCAGAAGCGGATAAAAATTCATGCTCTCATTGCTGTTTATCAACAAACATCTAAGGCTCTCGCTGGCTAATGGCACCACTAAATTCCCTACTCTAATATATTGTATGTTTACTTTCAAAGGTTTTTTCTCTCTTTTTTGACTCTCTGGCCATGTACTCATCCATGCGCTTCCAGCTGTCGTACTCCCTATCGCTGGCGTAGTCAGGGTATCGCTTCCAAAAGTCATGGAGATAGTCAACGGCTCCAGGGGTTTCTTGCCACAAAGTATGATACAGCATGAATGTTTCCCGAAGCGAATCATCGCTAAGGGATATCTGCCCCATCATCTCTAGCATGGAGCTATCATAGGTATCCTCAGATGTGTGTCGACCTCCAATCTTGATGTGGCTGAGTAGACTTTTAAGTTTCCCACCGTGACGGGGACGGTCCTCTACCTGGGCCTTACGCCTTTCGTGAGCAGTGACTGCTATCATGCATTTCCAAAATATCCGATAGTTGTGGCATGTTGTCTTGAGGAAATAGTCCCTATGTTCTTTCAGTTCCTCAAGTAAAGCCCGATTGTCCTGCTTTAGCAGATCCTTCCTACCCCGCACAATCTCTGATTGTAAAATCTGACCGCGAATGATCTCGACGACGTCGTAGTTCAACTTGGCAAGAAAGAATGCTTGTACCTTGCGGAAGCCTTCTAGAACCTCTAGATCGTTGATCCACCGCTGCAGAAGCAAGATAAACACCACCATGCGATTTGTGTCGGGTATCACTCTCATATGAAATAACCCTCTGATGTCCGTCCAGACATCGTACTGAGGTACTTGCTTCTCGAGAAGTGTCCCTTGGACCTCCAAGATTTTTCCCCGCTCATCTGATCCCTCCGAACCATAAATGTGGACATCTAGCCGCTGGATTCTGACGTAATCGTAGGCCAACTGTTCTTTTCCAAGGCGCAAGAGAACGGCGGCCGTGCAGGAGTAGAGTCTCCTTCTGAAAGCGGTTTGTTTATCGAGCTCAACAGCTTGCTGGAACGCCAGCTCGAGCGATGCTTTTGTATTCATCTCGCCGAGATATCTGACCAAACTTTTGAGAATGAACATACGACAATCCTGGTAAAATAATGGAGAGTCCATCACGATGATGCCGTCCATGTCGAATATCTTCTTGACGAGAATTTTGTGGTCTTTGGAGAGTTGTAAATAGTCGTTTCGAGATCCGCTGAGCATAGGCAGCAGCTGCTCTACAGCAATCTTTATCCTTTCACATTCTGTAAGGTGCCGCTTTGCGTCGAGCAATTGATGCGTTTCGCTGCAATACTGGATGGCGGCGCAGGACTTGCAGGTGAAGACATCGGACTCTGTGCGACAGACATAGCATCCGGATATGGGGGTTTTGAAGCGCAAGCTCATGTTTGAGGGCCGGCAGTTGGGCGGGAGCTTCGATGGTAGATGGAAGTTGAAAAGGGTGATTTGTACATGAATGATATACTCGAACTGGCGCTTGCCCGAGAATTAACCCAGAGAAGGGTTTTGATATACGACTCCTCGCGGTGTATATATAAGCTCTTCCTACTTGATTACTGATGTACTTACTATCTTCGATTCCTAAAACGTTAGCGCCCACTGCGCTTTGGTCGTCTGGGTCGCAACTTCGCGGTCTCATCGCTTGGCTGGTCAGCCTGTGCCTCAACCGCCGCCAAGCCTCGCTCGCGTCGACTGCCGTTTTGGGCTGCGGGTCGAATTTTTGACATTCTGTGCGACATCAATTAGAACCGACAGTCTTTTCGCATCACCAATTGCAATTGCCATCCCGCCGACTTGTAATAATCCGGCCAGATAGACGTTCGAGTCGCCCGTCTCCTCTCCTGCAGTCCGAACGGTTCAGACCCTGCGCATGGTGTGCTGCAGATGTTACGTTGAGCCCGGCTAGTTATGCCCCTCCGCTGTCCCGCTGGAGCAGCCCGCATCGCTCCCATATACGCTACGAAACCCCTGGCCTCCTCGTCATCGTCGTCCTCCTTGCTACGGCTTCAAATATGCTCCTCTTGTCGAACCCGGCTATCTCTCCGCGGGCTATCAACATGGCCCCTCCATCGACGCCCTACCCCTCTACGATATCAGTTGCTCTCCGATAACCTATATTTGCATCCCTATCGCCCTCGCCATGGCGACCTACTCGCCTCTATACGAGCGGCATCAAATGTCGCTTATCCGAAGGACGTCTTTTCGACTCGTCCCAAAAACACCCTACCGCCCCGCCGTCTCGTTATCCTGGGAATGCCAACCCCGCGCAGCATGCGGCTTGGTGAATTAGGCCCCGTCGACAAGGCGGACGTCGATACACTTGCACAATCCCTGCAAACGTTCGAGTACCAAGTCGCCGAAGAGCAAGTCTCCAACGAGATTCTGCTGTTCAAACCCGAAATCCTGCGCGTGTCAAGATCGCGGTTTCAACAGCTGTACAAGGAGCTCAATGCCGCCTTTTTGGGCCCGCAGATAAAGGAGTATCTTGCAACGACGGAGCTGGACTTTGCTGGAGGGGTAACAAAGCTGAGGAAGAAGGATGCGGTTAACCTGGTGCTGAGAGAGGTGTGGAAGGTAGAGGTTAGGGAAGAAATTGCTGCGGAAATGGACGTCATACGAGAGAAGGAGCTCAAGTTTCGGCGGATGGACCTATTCTTCATGATGGCTGAAGGTATTCCGCATGAATTTGTACTCTCTGGTTGTGCTACATGGATGCTGATTTGATGTATAGGTGGAGATATGCTGCAGAAGCTCGCGAGCGACAACCGCACTCGAATCGTCCTCAATTCTCAAAACAACACCGTCCTTCTGAAAGGTACCAAGCTAGCTATCGACAATGTTGAGGAGAGCCTCAATACGCTGCCCGACCAAGTCATCAATAGAGAGGTGGACCTATCGCCGCTGATGAGAGTTGGGCACGTCAACGAAAATTACATACCGGCCATCTCGCGATTGACCACCGTCTTCCTCGACAAGGATGAGAACAACGTAAAGCACCTCCCTAGCCTGATTCCCTATAGTAAATGTTTTTAATGCTAACAATCCTCCAGATCATCCTGCACAGCATGGAGAATTACGGCTCCTCGAACATTGAGGATGCGCAACGGCTTGTATTCAACTCTATCGATCTCCACCTCCGCCAAACATACGCCCTCCTCGGCGAAACCAGGTCAACAGAATCCCTGATGGGTGCGCTCTACCCTGTGTCCGAAGACCAATCGCTCCCATGGCTCTACCGTGGCAAAAACTGGGCCCGCTGGCGGGGTATCCGGCTCCCCGGTCAATGGCGCGATACGGAGCCGCTGGAAGAATCGGCTGTCGACGACGGCGACCTGGCTCTCTCCGTTTCTCCATCGCTAGCAGGTGCCGTGCGCGGTGCAAACGTAGATTACTCTGACCTACGAAGCTTCCTCGATTCACCACTTGCCAACAATGACCCCTCCACCGCCTCTCCCACCAAGCCGATACCCGAAACCGCAGAGACATCTACGACCTATCACGCCCTCCTCGGCCAGATCCTACACTCTTCCCCCACCTCGCCCCCATCTCGCGAGCCGCAGTCCCTAGGCGAAATGCTATCTGCAGGGCCTTCTCACGTTCTCTGCAATTCTGTACCCCGCCTCGTCGACTTTTTATCAACACTGAACCCGGTCACGTACCGGTACGACTTTAAAATCCTGCTGAAATTCAGCCCATCTCCCTGGCGGAACCCTAGGAATTTCGAACTCCTCCCGCCGGTCGAGATGGAACTGCACATTAATCCCGAGGTCAACGAGGTGTTGAGTCTCAAGATCGGTGCGGTGGAGAGCCACAGGATTACGGACGTGCTGATGCCCCGGAATGCGTGCGATTTACGGTTCATGCGGCGCCGGTTAGCGCGGATCGAGAGTAAGACGCCTGCTGTGGAGAAGTACTTGAAATCCGCGGATCTAGATGTGCTTGGTGAAGAGCGGCTGCGGGCCGGTGAAGAGTTGGTGCTTGATGTGCCAAAGTGGATGGTGGAAGGCACCGAGCGGGAGGGATCGTGGGTGTTGGATGAGGATGATAATGTAACAGATAAGATGGTGTCGCCATCACAATCAGAAGAACAACAGTCAGCTAGCTCGGAGAGTGCTGCTGAAACTGAAGATGCAGAATCGCCATTGTCCTCTACCGTGGGTGCTAGCAACAGCGAGTCTTCTGCAGTCGCTGCCGAAGCACCACTAGATACGGTACCGGTCACATACTACTTCACAGGCATGGAGACGCGCTCATCCACAATATTCGACTTTGAAGGCACCCCGCTGATCTACACGAAAGTGGAAGCCGGTGCCTCCGGCGGCAGCTACGACGAAGTGTTGCTTGAATGCACAAAGGACAGTATCGAGTATCTGACCCCGCTGGAGGAGCAGCAACTGGGCCGGGAGGAGGAATTTGCAGACGCGGAGTGGGAGGAGAAAGTGCAGCAGTGGAAGGTTGAAGAAGAAGCGGAGTTACAGAAGATATTGCGCGATCAGAAAATTGCTGCTGCGGCGCTGGCGGCTAGAAGTGGCGGCACTGTAGTCGAAGAAGGAGAAGTGACGGCAGAGGGGACAGCGGGAGGTCTTGCTGGCAGCGAGGATGCAGCTGCAGCGGACTTGGGATTTTTGTTTGGAGAGGAACAAAGCGTAGAGGAGAGGCAGCGGCAGATGTTGGCAGCATTGAACGACTCTTTAGCATCAACCGCGACAGAGACGAGCAAACCGTCCGGGGCGGTAGCTGCAGAATCTGCAGAGCCTCAAATCATGAAGGCGGAAGCCAAAGGAATTGTCGACGAAACCATCGACACTCAGATAGAAAGGGAGCTGGAGAGCCTATCAAACATAGCGCCCGAATTAGAGATCGAATCGGAGGCGGACGAAGACGACGGACATCTAAACAGCATCTCCAACGCTGTATTCCAGCGGTTTGTCAGGACAGCGCGGCGGCTGGTCGAGGCCGTGGAGAAGACGCACACAGACGGGCGAAAGCGGCAGCTGTAGTTGCAAGTTGGGTGGGTGTATTGCTGTACGATATTATACTAATAGACGGTGTAGACATCCTTTTCTTTACTACCCGCATGCATAACTTTGCTTTCTCACACTGTACATATTATTGTTTCATTTACATTTCTCATACTCATCCGACAGCGTGGTACATGGGCTTTATTTTTGTCAACCGACGTTCTATTTGTATATATCTCTCTTTCCTACCAATGCTACGATGAGGCAACGGAAAATTTTTTTAAAGGATAAATTTTTATAACGGAACTTGCAAAACAATAATGATTAAAAAAAGAAAAAAGTGTGTGCTTATATGCTATGCCTATATCAAGTAGACTGTGACGCCAAATAAAAGTGATATGATGTATCAATGCAACAGCCAAGCTCTATCAGATATCAATCAGACTCTAAAACTCCAAATCGCTAGCTCGATCGTTCAACCGGCTACAATCCAATCCAAACCAAAGCATGTAACAGACGAACGATCGTACAGATGCCGCACCAAAAATATGACTGGTTGTCACATTTTTTTTTTGTTAACAGACAGGATGAATCCACCTTAATCGCTGTCCTCCCCGAAAAAGTTCCCAGTCATCCACCTAGGTCGCGACGCGGCACCTGCACCTGCACCTGCACCTGCATTCCCGCCACGCCCAGTATCTGGCTCGCCGCTCATCCATCGTGGCTTGCGGCTAAAAGCCTCCCCGATATCATTCATCCACTTTGGACGCCCACCCTCGCCGGCATCCGTCGCGGTATCAATCGTGTTCTTCACACGATGGAAAAACGCACCGATAGCCGACTCTTCTTCCTCTTCATCTTCGCTTTCGTCAATGCGCCTGTTGAGAGGGCGCTGTTGCTGAGGTCGTGCAGGCGTCCGAGTAGACGACGATTGTTGCAGCCGTGGCGACCCAGGTCTTGGAGAACTACTGCCAAATAACGTTGTCGGGGATAGAAAGTTTGTCGATGACAGGTTTGTATCCTCGCGGTCGCCGAGAAGGCCGCTGCTGCTGTCCGTACCAGTTCCGGGGAACCGCGTGGTGTTTCTCCATCGCTGTGGCAGACCATCCGACGGAGCACCTGGCACATCGCCAATCTCCCGTTCGATCAAATCTCGGCCATACCGCCATCCACCACCTAGCGCGAGCTCATCCTCTTCATCCTCCTCCAACATTCCTCCTCCAAATCCGAACCATCCTTTAACCTTCCCATAAAACCCAAACAGCGTCAGACCAACCGGTATCAATACCAGTACGGGGAACCAGTCGGAAAAGCCCTTGCCCAACCCCTTGAGGTTGATCGATCGCCCAAAGAAATCAAAAAACACACTCTCCCGCACAATCGCTGCAGGCAGGAAATTCGTAAAATTGTAGCTCAGCGGTACCGTTAACCGGCAAGCATAACTCGCGTAGAAGCATGCAGAGCTACCGCTAGTCCGCCGTCGTACCAGCGCGTATCCACCCCACACTTTTACCGTACGCATGGTACTATACGCAGCGATGCACATGTATGTGATCCATGCCGCGGCAAAGCACTGACCGGCGAACCCGATGCTGCCCTTCGGCGAGTTGGGGTGATGTACGATAGTGTATCCAACGATCGAGAGCTTCGATAGCGCGGGGTGAACGTTGATGATTTCGCTCCAGACCACACAGATGGAAGCGATGGCGAAGATGATGGAGAGAAAGCGCCGGATCTGGGGGATCACGTAGGTGTGGAGAAGATACCGGCCGTAAGGTGAGACCATGGGGAGGGATTGCAGGAACCGTGGAGTGATGCTGTGTGGGTTTGGGCGGAATGAGAGCCGTCTGGACGCCGAGGAGTCGAGTACGGCTTGCGTGTTGGCAGCAGAGCGGACGAGGGAGTCCCATTCGGCAGAGTATCGAGCACGTTGATTGCCAGCGAAGCGTAGCTTGCGGGTGAGAGAGGCGAGGTACTGTTCGGTGATGACGCTCGGGATTGGGGAGCGTGAGCGCGAACGATCCTGGCGAGAGGAGGCGGAGGGCTGGTTGACGTTGGACTCTGGAAGCTGCAGGTTTTCAACGAGTTCTTCGATCCATTCACGGAATTCCGGGGCAGTTGTGCTCGTGGAGGCCCGTTTGCGGATCGCCAGGACCTCCTTTTCGAGTTCTTCGAGCTTTTCGGTAGCGTTCGCGAGGTTGTCGTATATTTTAGGGGCTTTGGTTTGCAGTCGTCTGAGTCTGGCGGCGGTCGAGGCGTCTCTCCACAGGTTGCGTGGTAAGGCGACGAGTCCGTGGCCCATCAAGAAGACGGCGAAAGTGAGAGTATAGAAGTAGGAGGCCGCGATGACGAGGGATTTTATTGCGTCTGGGTTGAAGCCGTTGGTAGAGATGAGATAGATTAGCCCGATGACGCCGATGGTAAGCATGATGATCTGGTAGCGGATGTTCTCGCGAACGGCTTCGGAGAACCGCTTGCGCGGGTCGCGGTGACCGGAGGCATGGTATGATTGCAGAATCGGTAGAATAGCCCTATGGAAAACACTGTCAGTATAACGCCAGAGCCGGGGAAGTATGTCCGGAGGACGCACCAGGTAAGGACAAAGCTTATCCAGTAAGCGATCCGCCATGCCACGAGCAGCACTCGGTCCGGGAGTACGACGCCGCGATTACCGGTGCCGCCATCCGGGCCACTGTTGCTAGCGAGATCGATGGGGACAAGTACTATGATAGAGCAAGGGATGATGAGAGCGAGAAAGACGGGGACGAGAAGGTACTGGGGAGTCGTTCGGAGGGGCAGGAAGAAGCGGATGAGCAGGAGCACGAAGAGGTCGATGGTGACGAAGGCGAGAGCCGATAGGACGCTCGAGCCAACCGCCATGGTAGAGAGGATGTTGGGAACGAAGTTATAAACAAAGGCGGAGAACGGGGATGGCGATGTCCCCTGAAATCAGCGGGTGGTCATTCAGTTGGACTCTTCCAGGAATGATGTTTTGGTGAAGTTGGAAGCGAAGCAAGGCGCCGGAGACGAAATTAAACGAGGCAGCCTCATATTACCTCCGACGTCATCTCGGGGTTAGCGGGCAAGCGCTAAGCGCCGACCATACTTTAAAACAGAAAGCATGCAAATTTAACGTTTTTGATTCTGCACCCTCATTAGGCCTTCTACGAGATGCTGCTCAACCGCGTGTTCGAAGAGTCGGGCGCTGACACCGACGATGCCGTCGACATCTTCGCGTCCTCGCTCACCACTATCTTCAACGACGTGCGCAACCAGCACGGCGAGCCTGGGTGTCCCGTCTCCTACGTCTCCCCAAAGTACGGCAAGATCGCTCTGCGCCTGGCGGATATAAGTAAAGATGACACACGCCTGTTCTCGCATCACCTGTGGAATGCGGGCGTCGAAGTTGCCGGGATGATTGAGAGCGGCGAAGTCAGTGTCGCGGGAGAGACTGTATTAGAACTTGGTGCTGGTATGCATATGCACCCACGATAGCCTCATATTTATATTATAAACAGCTAACCGGTTGATCTAGGAGCTGCACTTCCAAGCTTGGTTTCTGCCCTCGCCGGTGCCAAAACTGTTGGTGCTCCGTAGCCTTGCCTTTTCAGACTACGAACTGATGCCAATGCTTCAGCGCCAAAGGTCGTGATAACAGACTATCCCGCGCCAGAAATACTCGCAAACATAAAAACAAACATCTCTTTGAATGGCTCTCTACTCTCTTCAGCCTGCACACCGGAGGTCCATGGCCATACATGGGGAAACCTCCAAGAGCATGTGGCACGAGAGTACCGCGGGTCCTTCACTAGAGTTATCGCCGCGGATACTCTGTGGATGGACTGGGAGCACGAAAATCTTCTCAGTAGCATCCACCACTTCCTTAGTACTGATTCGACAGCGCGGGCTATTGTCGTGGCAGGTTTGCACACTGGGCGGCGCAAGGTGGCGAACTTTTGGGAAGTGGCAGCCAAAAACGGGTTCGTGGTTGAGAGCATCAAGGAGCGAGATGTCGATGGGGTCGAACGAGAGTATACCCCTGACAGAGTGGAAGACGTGACAGAGCGGAAGCGATGGCTGATAATTGGAATTTTAAAGATCAAAGAATGAATGGCACGCCTAGATGTATCCTTGTGTTTTTACGACATCTGATGCGCGAAGTTAGGCAAGTTAACGTATCTACAATAGCGAGCAAGCGATTATGTACATATCTCATGTGGGATCAACTCCTTCTAAAAGCTACCGTGCAAACCGCACTCCCCTTCTTTCCTCCGAACGTAAACTCCGGGTACTTTACCCTCCCTTTAACCTCCAGCCCGCTGCCTCCCGCCGTCACTTTGCGAACCAGCTCCTCCTCCGTCCAGTTACAACTTGTTATCAGTAATATCCCACTACCAGGCTTTACCCACTTCGCCACTTTCTCAGGATACACTTCGTATATCCTCCTGCCGGTTCCATCCTCTGCCACGTCATCGCTCAGCGAGATTGCATCAAAAGTGCCCTTATCTAACACGACATCGAATCCCCCCTCCGCCGCCACTTTGTCACCGAAGACCGAAAGCAGCGGGACCTCCCGTATCACATCTAGCTGAAGAAAGCGCACATCTTCTGCACCGGGTGTCTGTGCAGCGATGTTGCGTGCTAGCTCCACCGATCTCTCAGAGTAATCCACCCCAACCATGCAGTTGGCGGTAAACTGCCCTTCCGCATCTTCATCTTCATCTGCCTCTTCGAGCAGCGAGAATAGCAGGTGGCCGTTACCCGTGCCGACGTCCAGAAACGTCGCTGCGGC
Source organism: Drechslerella coelobrocha (assembly GCA_036971555.1). NCBI lineage: Eukaryota > Fungi > Ascomycota > Orbiliomycetes > Orbiliales > Orbiliaceae > Drechslerella > Drechslerella coelobrocha. Next base: position 621,974 of record JAJTUH010000013.1, on the reverse strand, counting down.
GGGGAGTGCAAGGTCGTCCGAGGCCAGGTACTTGTATATCCGCGACTCGCAGTCTGCATCTGAGAACCAGACTGTGCCAATGTCGGATGGATTGGCGGCGTGATTCTTTAGCTCGAGGTCGTAAAGAGCGTCCCAGCTGTTGTGGGTGCACCGTTCGTCAGCGGATGGAAGTGAAGCTGGGAGGCCAAGGACATCTTACTGGGCTTTTGTGCCGAGGACGCTGGGGTTCAAGTGGGTGTCCTCATCTGACATGGTGCTGTGGAATATATAGATCGAGAGGATTCAATATACACGACCTGGTTTTCTTGGGAGCTCTGTATTGAAGGTTTTAAGCTTGCACTTGTGTGATGCGCAACACGCAAATTGCAACGCATGTTATCCCAGTTATCGGAATCGGCTTATCAGGGTGGCTTCATAAACAATTTGTCACTTGCAGCACCGAGTTTATAAACCTTACGCATGTAAAGTAAAGTGGGGGCTTCTTTAAAAACTATTGATAAGTTCATATGATCATAAGTTTATTGCTAAATATAACTATTCTAAGCGACTCGACTAGACTCTAAAGGACAGAATGACTCTAACGAATGACGGGATGCAAACGGAAAAACAAAATTTGAGAAAAAAAAAAGGACTGATAACCTCTGCTATCCTGATGGAGGTAAGTATCTATCATCACTTTATGAACTCTATTGAATCTTTCGTGATGCTGTTGCAACCCCACGTTTGCTTAATGTCGCATACCGTGCTCCAGATCATCGCCCCCTCTGTTCCCCATCAAGTTCGAATCCTCACTCCACTGTTTCCTCTGCACCCTCTCCATCTTGCGTTCTAGCTTCTCCTCCGCCTTTGCACGCTTCTTCTCCGCCTTGAGGGCCTTCTTCTCCTTACGCGTCAGCTTTGGGAATTCGCTCTCTGGGCCGACGAGGTAGCGACCCGGGTGGATGAGGTTCCAGGTCAAACAGGCGATGAACATTGGCGTCGCCTCGAGGATGTAGAAAAAGTACTCGTGTGTGGTTAAAGTGGAAGTTGCTCCCTGGGAGAACTCGACGAGACGGAAGATGATTCGGATCTAGATGTTGTAATACACTCTCATCAGTCTCTTGTATCCATCAAATATGAAACATAGCTTCTTTGCATAGCTTTGATCGATGTATACATACCACAATCATAGAAAGAGTAAAGTAGAGTGCCCCGAGCAAGTGTCGCCAGTTGGTCGGTCGGTCAACGCTCACGCCGCGCACATCCTCCATCACCTTCTTCATCCTGAATCGCCAAGCAACACCTGAGAATACCAGAATCCAGAAGAGCTGGAAGCCGATACCACCCATGTAGACGTGGATACCGTTCTGTATCGTCCGCGCAGTATCAGCTTTCTGCTGGTCCGTGGAGTTAGCGTCGTTCTGAGCAGAGGCCATGGATGCACCGCCAAGCTGGACCAAGAATGCACTGCATGGAATTAGCCGTCAGTCAGAAAACTCAAGAGGCAGCTGACAGATCATATCGAGGAGGATACTTACAGGACGTCCAACCACACGAAGATAACGGTAAGTCTGGAAGCGCTGACTCCGAACACCTTTTTACCTGCCAGATAATACCACACTATCCGACCGAGCACCATGTATGCAAATGCATTCACCAGCAGCGGTGCCAGATAGATCAAAATGCTCGATGGGATGCCTAGGCCCTGGGACAGTGGTTTCTGAGTCGCAGCAGTACGCAGACCAAACGCGATGGTTTCCCACGCGGCGCCGATAATGATCACCCATGTGAGGCGTAGCTTCTTGTAGTAGAATGCCTGGAAGATGTGGGCGAGGGTCGAGAGGCCGAAGAGAACGGTAAAGATGAGGGCAGCGGGGAAAGAAGGGCAGTAGAGGAAAGTGGAGGTCGAGTTGGGACTCGTAAAGTCTGCATCGTAGCCGTGTGAGTTTAGTTGCTAAATGTATCGAAAGGGGGAGCGAAACAACTTACCATAGCTTGCACAGTCAAACCCCATTTTGAGATTTTAACAACGACTCGAGTTTCGATACGCTGTGCTTTTTTAAAGTATTTGTAAACAGGAACCAGGTAGATAAATATATAGAATATGTGGTACGAAAAAACAAATGAAGAAGTAAGAAAAGGATATGAAGAAGAAAGAAAAAAATATGGAGAAGAAAGAAAAGAATATGGAGAAGAAAGAAGAGGATATGAAGAAGAAAGAAAAGGATATGAAGGATATATGTGTCTACGGCCCAACTAGTATTTGTCGGTTCGATCGTAGCGACGATAAGCAGCAACGCCAATGAAGCTGCAGCACCACCTTGCAAAGTAGAGCGTTCGGCTATAGTTGGATTTGTGCTGGTTCTGTTGCTGTTGTTCATTCGAGTCCATGTGGAATATAAAATTCAGATCTCCGAGGAGGTGGTCGGCAGTTATATATATATCTGGGATGTGATATCACGGTTTGTGAAATAAATGAATTTGTCAAATACCGAATTATATCGATATCGTTTGAGGATGTTTTTGCAAGGCTAATCGAACCAGGGTGAATGCATGGTCTGAGCGCATCGAGACGTAGAAATAGATTGTAGGACCCTTTGTGAAATTCTGGCGGTAGCACGGCGGATTGCCTTACAACTTCCTGGTCTACTAACATTTTTCCATCACAAGGTTTACCGCTGCACATTTAATTTCCTAGGGTGACTACGTATACCCCCCCATATACGTCTTAAGGTGTACAGCCAGCCCGCTGCAATGCATGTTCCATGTATAGGCCATGCAGACGTGGCCGGGAGCCGCAACTAAACTGCACAAGAAAAGTCAGTCTTTGGCGTCAATCCAGCAACTATATCCGAGGCCCGAACGACCGAATCGTCTTTAAGCAGGCATCTTTGAGCGAGCGCCCGCTCCGCCGTGCGACGATGACGTCCGCTCATTTAGCTAAGCTATTATGCGATAAGCTAAGCCGAGTACCCATGCAGATACCACACAGCCAAGCAAGCAGTGCCGTGAAAGTATATCATAGAAACTAAGTAAGAATCGGATTGGATCCATGACCATCTTACCATTAACTACCGGCGTGCAAGAATGTACAATATGCAGAATATACAGACCAACTGCAACTGTTTTCCGGCCAAGACGGTGACCGCGTAAGAAGCTGAGTAACGCCTGACTAAATATGGAAAACACAGCCCGCCAAGGCTTCCCGATCGGGCAACGTGCTCGGGCACGCGTCACGCTAAAACGGCTGTGCGACGTTAATATCTTTGCCAACTGCCGAGACTTCGTTCGAGCTTCATCCAGCCAATCCAGGCAAGCCTCACAAGGCTCGGTGCCCGCGGATGCCCATTCCGTGAGAATCTGGGGTACATTGTGTCTTCCTAATAGTTTATCTAATCCGTAACTCGGGCCGTTTGACAATTTGTATTGTTCGTTCGAACGCTTGGCGTTTCTAGGGCTGAAGAATTGATCCAGAGTACGAGGTTTCCCTGCAGCCCTGGCGAGTTTGAATGTTCATGTTATCACTGCTTGCGCTTGCGTACGCGCCCTGGCAGTGGCAAGAAGCTTATCGGATGCGGTTTCAGAGGTAAGCCCGGATTATTTACCTTATTGTAGTAGAATACGCGAGCCGAACCACTGCTCCCCTCCACAGCCTATTGTAGACTATTACGCGAGCTGCGCTTCAGTCGCAGTCTCGACGCCTCGGGATGAGCGCTTCTCGTCGAAAGCCAACCATTGTAGACTACAGCGCGTATAGCATATGAAAATAAAAGAGACTGTGACGTGAGCCAAGAGTATATCTGCCATTACCGGTAATTACCTCGGCACTTTCATGGCGTGACTGTTGACTACGCAGTGTTGCCTACATTCATTGTATGATGAGTAAACCACATTCACAGGTCTTGGCATCCAAGCTGCACGATATTTTGCCTCCGATATCATGAGAATATTCGCCTATAGCTATATTATACATGAGCAATTTTGCACTTCCGCAATTTACTGGACGATAGGAGTAATTAAGAGCTGTCTCACATGCCAGGCTGTGACATTTTATCCACCAAAAAAAAAAACAACGCCAATACTTTTCATACATGACCGCGATACACGTCGACTTTTAACATTGCGATAACAATACATTCGACAACCATCGCCTCATGGCCGTATGAACACTCAAGCGGGGCGACTGTCAATTCGGGAAGGTACAGTGCTTGACGCATTTGCGGATACCGTCCATACGACAAGCATCACACGTTCGATCTATGACGGCACAATTAATTCGCCACACAAATACCAATATCACAAAGCCTCAAACTATATTAAACTACAACTTCGGCAGCGAGAATTTGCTGTTTCCGTCAAGGTTCACTTAATGGGGAGACCGAATGCCGGGGCCTAGCAACCCTTGCAAATGCGCATCGTGGCAGAACAGATAACACGCTTGCAACTTCCTCCTATACAAGCACCATTGCAGCTCTCGGGATCACAAGCCGCTCTTTCATATCAGAATACCATGTTATATATCTCTGGGATCATGTGAACGGGGGTTCCATTTATCAATTTCAGCTTCAATTGGGTCCGAGGCCGGAGCTCGCGGAGGCGCGGCTGCAGTAGTTGCAGTAATGAAGGAAAGGCGTGATAGGAGCGCAGATGGTGTCTTCATTGTCACGGATTTAAGTGGTGGTGGGATTGGAAATGTATTTGATTGGGTTATATGAGAAGTGTGTCTGATTTGATTCAAGTCTTGCCAGGATGTATTCTTATGCAAAGGATAGAGGTGATTGGGTTATGAGGAGGGTCGAACAGGGAGTTTGTGACATGCCGACCAAGTCTGAAATATTAGTTCCGACAGCTACGTAGCCGTACATTACGGCCACGTTCAAATATCATTCCAGCACCAAGTCGTTGATTCGCTGTGTGGAAATGGCCTAGCTCTGCTTCCGACAAGCTAAGTGCTAATAGTCAGCATTCGCTAGCTGAATCTAGGTGTGGCTAGCCACTATGAAGCCGGCAGAAGAAGCTACCAGCGTGCCTTCCAGTCGTCAAACTCCATTATTTGCCGAAATTTAGTGATCAAGTAAGATGCGGGGCGAGGTCTGTCAATCTCACCAACATTCTTTATATTGGATGCGAGGTTCTATTTAATACTCCCATGACGACTTCGTGCAGAATGCACACCCGTAAGTGCCCGACAGTCCTTCTGGTATTCGTATGATAGTCCTAGGTGTACTGCCTGGTATATCAATCTATATATATCGTTTAAGTAGTTAGCCAGGGGGCAGCTCTGCAACTCAAGTCTTCTCGCCAAACCCCTGATCGATCAGTTGGCTGAACATTGGGAATAGAGGCCCTAAAGCCGTTAGGTCTCACTTCCGATTGTGTTCTAGTGTATTAATGCGAACTACCCTATAACAGCATGGCTTTGTCTTTTCTCTAACGGTTGAGTGCATTAATTTGCCTTATCTGGGACCGTTGTCCCCGAATTTCTCCAAGATTGGAAGTTAAATCCTCCAAGTAAAGAATAGCACTGCAGCTGCTAGTGACTAATTGAAGCTTATCATTAAATACCTAGCCACTACGCCTTAGCATATGATGTAATGCCGCCGTTGTCTACCCTGAGCTCCCGCGTTGGCGCATTTGGCAGCGTGCAGAGTGTTGTAATTTTTGAGTTGTCCGCACACTCCGCGTCTCTGGAGGCTATTTTAGCTAGGAAAATTTAATATATCTCGCTCACTTTCAGCTATACGCTTATATGAGGCGGTCGGACGAGGATTGAGCAGTGCGCTGTCTGCCACGCTAAAAAATATCTCGAGGTCCCATTTGAGTGCAATCTCGGGGTTTGCTGGAACCCACGAATGCCACGATTGTCGTTATGGCTGTCGCATTCGAACCCGATTCTGGAATTGTTATTCATATTGATCATTGGCAAAGGTATTTGACTTCGTTGAAATTGCAACACACGCGGTCATGAGAAGCTCGATATTTGATCACCAGCCGCTTCTGGCCCTGGCGGCTCTACTAGAGTCTGCGTACGGCATGACTCTCATAGCGCGGCATTATTCCACGACAGGCGCCACATTTGATCTTCAAGGCAAGCATTACCATCTCTAGGGCCCTGCGTTAAGCCCTACGCATCTTGCGGTTAGAGTTTCCATGAACATCAAATCGCTGACTTGCTGCCATAATAGTATGCCGCCCCCGGCAGAACAACCAACCCATATTGTTACAAGAAAAATGCGACCCAGCAAACTACATGCCGGGCTGGCGACCGGAACTAAAAAGGCTCCCGAAGAATGGTTGGAAACAAGGGGAGGTTCCAATTTTAGAGCTCTTCGGCCCTCCTTTTAGACCAGGGACAGGGGGTAACTACGAGGAACCTGAGAACTTTGCAACATGGGGTGGTAGCGTCTTTTACAACAGAGATGCGTGGCAACCACTAATGTTCCGGAAGAGCCCTGACCTGAGGCTAGGATACGAATTTCGTCTTCCGTAAGCTTCTCAGAACATCATTCCAATATCGTTACACAGTCCATCCAAATGTGTAGCACTTGCATCACAATCGAGTGGACGGCAGGAGCACTGATATTACAGAGAGGGTAACTAACGACTGGAATAAATACGTCTAGGCTTGTCTTGCCAGACCCGAAAGGCTATAGGTGGATCCCCTTCGGGCCAAATGGGCCCCAGGTCGGCGAAATGCTCGTGCAAGGTGGAGTTGCGAATGTGGGGGACATGACTACCAACATGGATAAAGCCCCCGACATAATTTGTACGTATCGCTGAGTTTATCTCTCGAGCTTGCAACTACCACTCTATGCTACTTGTGTGTAGGGTGAAATAGTCACGTTTGGGTACGGTTGAAAATTGCTGATTTAAATCATAGCCTGCGAAACCCCCAATGGTCGCGTGGTCCGGCGTGCTCATTGGTACTCATCGATACTTGAAGGAGAACAAGGCGCCTTATATCACCGTAATGGGTGTCTCCAGATCGCGTTTGTGGTCTCTAGCCTGGGCTACGTGGACCCCAACGATATGGCTCAGGCCCATCTAGCCGAACCGCTGAGTATTGCCGACCATGATTTCGAAGCTTCGGTGGAGGAAGAGTCGCTCGACACCATTGAAAAGGAGTTGGCCTATTTGATTCGTGAAGCTCAAGATTACAAAGGAGTTTTAGACGACGACCCTATCTGGAAAGAACTGGAGCGGGAGGCGGAACTGGATGAGTTCAACAAGTGGATCAAACAAACGACAGGGTTGGAGTTCGGCGATGATCTTGATATGGATGAGGTCAAGGTTGATAGGGAGTTCCAATATTTAGTCAACAATGATAATGGTCTATCGGCCGAAGAGGAGTTACTTGCGCAGATGGCGGGCGATGGGGCAGACTATGGTGGCATGTCAGCAGAAGAGATACTAGCGCAGCTAGAAGCCAATAATGAATATGACTTATCAGCTGAGGAGGAGTTACTGCTACAGATGGCAGAAGATGAGGCCGACAATGGCATGTCGGCGGAGGAAATAATAGCGCAGATTGAAAACGACGTTGGGCAGCAGAGCGATATGGATTTGCTGGACGCAATATTGAGAGATCTGGCTTAGATTAGCTAGTTTGCAGTTGTAGAATCACATATGCATAGGCATGCAAACAGGCCTATTGATTGGTGGAAACAAATTGAGGATAGTGAAATCTGCATTTGCGGTTAGAGACGATTTGTTAACAGAACTCTTCGGATCAGATGGAGCGTACCAATGGATTCACTTTCGCAATTACTTATGCCAAGGATTTGATACGAGACTAGCCGGAGTTATAATTATAAGTTCCGATCGTACGCTCCGAACACAACGCCACACAAGCATACGAATTCGCATTGTGAGTTCAGTTTAGTAGATACCAAAACTGAAACAGTAGAGTTAGTTATACGACATGTATCCGAGCTACCCGTGATAAGAACTTAAAACCACAGCTTTGTCATATTTTGTTCAAGCAATCTATCGTGTCCGCGACCCGACGTTCAAGTCCCGGGTTGATTAAGTAGCACGGCCGATTGGTGACACAGCATACAAGAGGCTCGCCAAGAGAATAAGGCTGGATCCATTGTTTCGGCGACCAATATAAGATGCACTAAGATAGCGGGGTCTGCGTACCAACAGGGATCCCAAGTAAAGCTAGTAGAAGGAAAGCGTGGGAAGCTTGCTGTGCTCGCACCTGGTAACATGGGGGCAGCCGGCGGACGTCGCGAACTAGTCCAAAATGTGTTGCAGGACGTCAAAATACCACGCCAATTTCACCGCAGACTTTCCGCGATCCAGCTAGCAGCAATTTCCGCGATTCATCCGGATAAGAAGCGGGCCCAAGCTGGCCAAGTTTCTACGGATAAATTCTAAACTTTCGAGCACCTTGCGAGATTACATCGTCACCTAGCGTCGCATCGCAATCATTCGATATCATGGCCAGTCTTGGCGAGAATCGAATCTCTCGGCATCAGCATCACCGTCGCGCGACTTGGACTTGAACGAAGCGTGGACGCCACTCAACGTCGTCAATCGAGTTTGTTTTGTGACCCCAACCGGGTTTTTATATTTACGTACTCGTAAATGGTAAGAGACGCGTTCTGTATCTCGACATATTTGTCGCCTTCAGCCTTCGTTTTTGTAAAAGGTCGGCCTTATCAGAGCGGGACCCACAGCAGAGACAGGCTAACATCCCACGTTGTTTCCAGGAAATCCAACTATGCAGCTGTATTATTCAGCACTCCTTCATCCACAATTTCGCGTGCCCAGCCCGCATTTCACCGAGTCAGAGTTTGCACCCGTCGCAAAATCCTAAAGAAACTGCGACCTTCCTTATCAGTAGTCCATTCCCAATGCAGATGGTTGCATCTACGAACGCCCGTTCTGCAAGAATCGGCAGTTGGCGAGCCGGCTGGGCACCAGCGAAGCTTCTGTCTCCGCCATGGAATGCAGGGGAAACCTTCGTTTCCAGCGCGTTCCCCTCAACAAAACAATGGGGGTCAAAACCGAAAAGCAGGTGGATAAACGCCTACCCCGCCAAACATGCAGCGTGGCTCCCAGTTCCATCGGCAAAGCTCCATGCTTTCCGACCTCTTGGAACCGCATTTGAGCTCAATTGATGCCAGCGAAGCCGGTATATGCAATCTTATTATACCCAGGATCCACTGGGCTATGCTTCCACTGATAGGGGCGTTTTCCCGACAAGACATCGTCATTCTATTCTCATGCGCAGAAAATATGATCCTATGGCGACGGAGTGATTCCTTTCGCGTCTGTACACCCTCTGCAGGAAGTTCGCGATAAGGCACTTCTGTCAATCCGAGTTTACGGATCCTAGAGGCAGCAAAAATTGAGTTATAAAAATGTTGGGATTCGTCGCTTGCCATGACTTATTGCTCCCAGCTTTCTGGTTACCACTCTCTACAGCGCAGCTAAAAGTCTGAGAAATGTTCTGGTCAAAGTTAGTCAGCCTTGCGGTGCTTCTCCAGGCGTTCAATGGTGCCAATGGAGCTCCATATGACCCTGCCCGTCACACATGTAGGTATCTCTTTGCAACCTAGTTTGGACGAATCGTGTGCTAAGTTACTATTTTCCAGGCAAGATCAGTCCAAATGAGATTCCGGACTTGATTGACATTACAATTGATGACATCACGACCTACCTTTACGATGCCTGCTTCACATCGGTGCAGTTGACACAGGCGTACATTGACCGGATCAACCAGGTCAATTCAACTCTCCACGCCATTCTCGAGATCAACCCTGATGCTCTGTCCATTGCTGCTTCGCTCGATGCAGAGCGCTTGAAAGGCAAGATCCGAGGCCCACTCCACGGCGTGCCAATCCTGATCAAGGATAACATTGCTACATTGGACAAGATGAACAATACCGCAGGCTCATATGCTTTACTCGGAGCTGTCCCACCCCGGGATAGCACAATTGCAGCTAAATTGCGAGCAGCTGGTGCCATCATCCTTGGCAAAGCCGGTTTGTCTCAATGGGCAAATTACCGGTCATCCAACAGTACATCTGGCTGGAGCAGTAGACACGGTCAGATCACCAATGCCTACTATCCAAACTTGGACCCCAGTGGCAGCAGCAGTGGTAGCGGCGTTGCCGCTAGTATTGGTCTCTCGCTCGCAGCCCTCGGCACAGAGACATCCGGCTCGATTGTCTCGCCATCTCAGAGAAACAATCTTGTTGGTATTAAGCCCACAGTCGGTCTGACTTCGCGCCACCTGGTCATCCCAATCAGTGAGCATCAAGACACCATCGGCCCGATGGCGCGAACAGTCAAGGATGCAGCATACATTTTATCTGCTATCGCTGGCAAGGACCAATATGACAACTACACCTCTGAGATTCCTTTCGATACCGTCCCAGACTACTGGAGGAACCTTCAACGCGACGCTTTCAAAGGCGCGAAAATCGGAATTCCACGCATCGCCATCTCTGCGTCTGCCACTAGCCCTGTTGTCGCCGCATTCAACGCCTCTGTCGAAATCATCCGCAAACTTGGTGCCACCATCTATGAAGACGCCAACTTCCCCGCTTACAACGAGTTCCGTCAATCAGGAAACTCTACCATCGTCCTGGGCCTCGACTTCAAGACTAACGTTAAGCAGTACTTTGACCAGCTCGCAGTCAACCCAAACAATCTGCACTCCCTCAAAGATCTGATCGATTTCACCATGGCTGATTCCCGCGAAGACTATCCAGACCGCAACGTGAACACCTGGATCACTGCAAACAACCAGCCGTGCGCTGACAACTCGTGCGCCTACGCCTGGAAAGCGTACCAATCGAACGTTTACCTCGGCGGTGTTGGTGGTATTCTTGGCGCGCTAGAGGGCTTTGGAGGCGACGGCGGTCTTGATGCGCTCATCATGCCGACAGACAACGCAGCTGGTATCGCCGCCATCGCAGGGTATCCTGTTGTCACTGTTCCAATGGGGTTCTACCCGGCTAACACGCCAGTGACGAGGAACTCGCGGGGCCTTGTTAGCAATGCGCCGGGTCAGCCGTTCGGACTGGCCATTTTGGGGCGGCGGTTCGATGAGCAGAAGTTGATCAACTTTGCATTCGCATATGAGCAGAAGACGAAGGTGCGGGAGAAGGGAATACAGCCGTATATTATCCCCAGCGCGGAGCTTGTAGACTATCTGTAGTGAGTCAAGGAAGACAGTGGTGGGGAATGTTGTGTGTATCAATTTTTTTTCTACATACATGGCGGATGCTACCAAATGTATGTTAAATGTATTTTTTTTTTAAAAAATTTTTTTTGTTCAGCGAGCGTAATAATACGAATCCCTGACTACTGTGCTCAATATTGGTTCGGTCCTCAGACATCTCTAGCTATGTGTACAGGGGGGGTCTTCTAGATGCAACTCTGTGACCCACTCATCGGTTCACTCATCTAATCATTACTGTCAGCCCGATCGCGCCCCTTTAAGAGATCAAACGCGGTACGATATGCCGACAACAGCGCCGACATCTGGAAGCCCTTGCCAAACGAAGCAATAAACACGACATGTGGGAAAATACCATTCCACTACCTCTCGAACTCGTCGATGAGACTCTCTACTACTGCGGCTTAAGCGAGCTGCTGAATCTAGCGCAGACATCGCGCGCTTCATATGCAGCGTGCATTCGCGTGCTAACCACAAACCACCGGTTCCCATTAATTTTGCCGCATGCCGTCGCGTCGGGCAGGCTCAAGGAATATAAAGCCAGCGGAATATACGATTTGATTGAGTAAGTATTTAATTTAAAAAAAAATAAAAATAAAAATAAAAATAAAACTAATTATAACTACAAGGCTAATATATCGGGGCGTGCCGACAGCACCATCTCGGTAGATATCAGCGCAGGAGATTGGGAGAAATACGGCAACAACAGTGGCAAATGCGACCGCTACTACCGCACCCCGTTGCGCGAGTTCTGCCTCTCGCGGCAGCAGCGCGGTAAAACGTTCGGGCTTCGTATATTCTCATCCGGCAATAGGGACTGCAATCTGCGCGCTCTCAGCTCTGTCTTCGGGTTCGCCATCTTTGCCTACCCATGCAGCATCGACAGCATTGCCATGCGGATTCCAATCGCCAGAAGAGATGAACACTCGCTTTCGAAGATTTGCGATAAATTGGCCGACGAGATACACGGGAAAGTCTGGCCCAATGTTATGCAGCAAAGGTTAATGCCGTTGAAGTCGCTTGATGTTGAGGTTAGAGCATTCAACGCAAGAGAAATGACCGATCTGGTTTTGGGGGTGTTCGCCTCTCTGCTGCCCTGCCACTTATTCGGTGAAGCAGACTTGGAGGCGCTAAGGGTCGTGGTGGGATGGAGAGACGGCAGCTATGAGCGTGGCCTCTATAGTGAGAACCGGGACTACACCGAGGGGATCCTGGAGGAATTAATGAGCATAAAATCGGATAAGCTCAAGAGCGTCTACATTGAGGATAAACACTACTCTGGATATATTACAGAATCCGGCATCTCGTCAATTATCTCCACGTGGCCAAATGTCGAAGACCTACATCTCGATCTTGGACTTGTAGTGGAACGGGTAAGCAGCACCTGATGTATTTCTAAGTTCCCGCTGTTTCTGTCCTATCGCTTGCCTGCACTCCATTGCTTACTCGCTTGTCTTGGGTGACGTATAGGAAGACTACCGCGCTTTAGCTAGTGCTCGTAACCTACGACGTCTATCTATACCTTACCCACCCCGTGGTTATTTCCCCGGGAAGGAGGAGCTTTGCTGCCTGCGAGCCGAGTTCCGAAAGTTTATCCTCTATCTCAGAAACTCGGGCGATTTTAGGGCATTAAGGGAGGTCCAATTTCATTATCTTCGGAACGACGGCCGCACGACAAATTACACTAAACTTTCTCTTCCGGAATCATCTTACCCTGAGAGCAAGGAGGCCGATATATCTGAACTATTTGAGGATGATGATGGTGACGTCGAAGATGAAAACAGTGACCCAATAGACGATTTATCCTACCTTGACGAAATAGAATCCTTCATCGAAGACGATAACGAGGATGAGATAACAGACGACAGACACTCGGAAGTAGAAGAGCCTGAGGACCCCGATGATGCATTGATTACAATAGAAGACATTGGGGAGAGACCGACTCACCACATCGACTTTGAGTGCATGCACGACCTTGTGCTGATTGAAAGTGCGAAGAGATTCTGGAGCGATAACTGGTTGATCAATTTCAATCGCATATATCCGTACATGCTACCGTTCGCCCGGGAGCTCATAGCAGATGGGGACGAGCTCGCAGGGTTACCCCTTCCAGAAGCACTGAGTGAAGAGAAGAATGCACCAGGCACAACTTGCCGCATATGCTGTCCGGGACCATGACTCTGGTATTGGTTGGACTGTTTCTATGAAGCGACTAACGCCTATTTCTATTTTTTCAGTGTAAATAATTAACACCTGTTTATCCTACTATCTCTTACCAAATATCAACAAGCTCGACTCCATCCTTTGGGAACGTCAGCTAAAACATTCTGGTTTCTCCTTCATGGGGATTACTGACCTTGACTGTAAACGCACCCCACCGGCCCACGGCATCATCATATCTTTCAGCAAGCAGTTCTACCACAAAGGCCTCCTGGCTTCCACTTCGCCGTTTCTGCGGTCCCACCTCTTCCCTGGGATACCGTGATACCATTAGACTCTGGTCAACGCAGTTGTTCACGGTATGGACCAGTCCGTCTGTCGGCTTGATACTAGCGAAGATGCTCGTGTTCTTAGCGTAGACACCTTTCTTTGGCTCTCTGGTTCTCGCTTCTGGTTGGCGAACGGGGTTAGATAGAAGCTACTCGAGGTTACTCCTGTCAGTAGTAGTGGCGGTGGCGACACTTGCGGGTGGGAGCTTACTAGAATTGCCATATTTTTATCTCGAGCTAGAGATCTGAGGTTTCGCGAGAGGCGTGTGAGGGCTGCATGAGCCGCGACTTCGTTTGCTTGTAATAGGTTCTCTGTTGGTCGCGAGATGTTATCGATAATCAGGAGGCCAATCACCTTCCCTTGATCTTCCCGATCCCCGTGCTTTATAGCATCTTGTTCTAACTGTACAGTGACAAGGTTTGATGGTGATTTTTCAATCGCAACATCTTCCATTTTCTCTGCGTGCGCACTCTGCTCAGTCGGACCTAAATCTCTTCGTTTCTTCTTCTTTTTACCATGGTCGTGCTTTGGTAGTAGCGGTAGAGGCCACAATATCTCCTCGTCTGAATCAGCTTGTGAGTCTGGAATGACGCGCCTCTCTTGTGAGCCGTTTTCTGACAATTCCCCAACAGCTTCCTCTGCTGTCACAACCAGCTCTTCTACTTCCTTCGCTGTATCAATGTCCCCACCCTGAACGCCTTCGCCACCTACATTAGCAGTAGCAGTATCATGAACCACCTCCTCATCTCTCTGGATTCCCACGGTAACTTCAGTAATCGCGTCGACGACACCATCAAAGTCGAATGCGCGCATATACTGCACCCGATCCAACAGCTGTGCCGCCTGCTCCCGCACGTTCCTTGTCAATGGCTGATTCCCACCTTGTCCACCAGTTTGATTTGGCTGCGTTGTAGCCTGTTGCATTCTTCGCATCAACACCTGCAGTAGGTTTACAGGTGAGAAGGCGCCCGTTGTGTCGACGTAGGCGATTTGCGAGGCCTGCGAGTTTCCATCATGGGATGCAAGTAGAAACGAAGTTACGATGTGATATGCGAGCTATACGGATCTATTAGCAAGACTTCAATTCAGATGGTGCCTTTTCATTCGAGAGGGCGGTGTACGAAGGTCATACCAGCGTTCCGTGTCCTCCTGCATCACACTGCAGAGATGTGATGCGGCCATAGTGAATTCCGCCTGTTGCGGCGTCAAACGACGGTGAGGAGGTTTTAAGAGGCGACAGGTGAGACAAGCGGGTAGCGGTGAGTCTAGCTTGGGCGAGGAGTTCTGATCCAAGGACTGGCAACGGTGGGTTTGTCATGCCTCATGCAGAGCTGAAGTGGTTGTAGCTGTCTGGTGTTCTCTTGCTCTATCGCAAACAAAAAGGTGTGGAAACTTCTGGGCCGCATGCTGGAGACCCTATAAAACAGCAATCTTCCCCTCTTTTCGCCACGAATCCTCCTTCTTCTTTTCACTTCACACCTTCGTGTATATATAACTCTCTCTGCCAAATGCGACAAATGCATCCCATATATGTTATAAATTATGCTATCCAACTGTCCCTAGATATCTAAACGCCTCTTGCGATATGCAGGGAAGAAAACCTATATACGCGCTCCAAATGATATCAGGACTCACCTACTTAAATATCTATGACTTCTGCGAAATGAAGATATCATAGCTTTGCATGAACTACGCCAACAATCGAGGGTCGAGCGTTCACCGTTTACCGCTTTGGCGTGATGCCCAACTAGCTTCATGCAACAAGGTCATACATTCTGACAATCGACGACATAAGGGGCGGCCGGATAAGCTGATGAGCAGCAAGCGACCAACAATTCAAATGTACTCTACACCTGAATTAACCTAAGACCTAGATCTAAGACTGTGATCGATTACCACGGCGAGTTAGAAAAGGGGTGCCAGCAGGCTTAGACCTCTATAGGGCTTGTTATGAGACAGCCCAGGTTCCTGTGGCACAGAAAATCTTAAACCCTGCGTATCTGAATCTCGCGATGGCCAAGTCATGGGTGTATGGGGGCCACTCACCACTCCACTATCTTACGTTTTACCAGAATATTATGCAACTGAGATAACAAATAAAAGGGAATAGAAAAAGCAGAGACGGCGAATGGCGAAACTATTCTCAGCATTCGATTTCTAACAACGTACAAGACCTATATTTTTCAGGGGTTTCAAATGGGATAATGGCCAAAAGCTTATCAACCAAACCGACAACTAATAATACCGTATGCTGATATCGTTGATTCCAACATTGGATTTTTTAAGAAATTGGAAAACTTCTCATTGATCTATATGTTAAGCTTGAAAGCAATGGAATTACTATCTTCTAAAACACCAAACATCTGAAGCGGATGATAGCAAACACATCAAAAAAAGGGTACACGACAAAGGGTTTGGTCTCTCCAGCGCCGTTTGTGAGGACAGAAAACGGCATAGCGATGAGTAGTAATCCCGATGTATGCTTTCATCACAGTTTTTATGTGGGTAATACCAATCGGAAAAGATTGGAGCGTAGACGCATACAAAGCTGCAGTTTTAGCAATTCTCAGATTTACACCAAACATATTATTGTCTATGAATTAGATAAAACTATCCTATACGACATTAGATCTCTGAGTGAAATCTATAGACCCAGCGCCTGAATCTTATAAATCATTTCAAGCCCAAGCATCAAGAGCATATATCAAAACCTTTATATATAGGCCAGACTTTGATGAAACTTATACCTCATCTCGACGACTTCGCGGGGTTATTTTCGAGAGCACAAAGAGACTATCCTTCGTAGTTTCTGAAAACCCATGACACTACCTGCGCAGATATACATCATGATACTGATCATATTATATATCGTGAGAGAGATCGAGACTAAATGTCCGGACCTAGTCTAGAGATGCTATAAATTTTATGGGCCGCGGTCGGCATGATCGTGCATCTTATAAATGATATTCCAACACGCCCCAGTGTCCAACAACCAGGTTAAGTATACAAAATCCGTCAAGGCCGCAAATACGGACGATGAATGGAGGGAGGAGAACGGGTTAAAGCCAGCGTACCTCGAAAGGGTCTAACCAGAAGCCAAGGATATGAAGACGGATCCAGGAACAGGATGGCTCGTTGATACGCGTATATATACGGCCGTCCACAGCCAGTTACACTGCTACAGCCATATGTATACCACTAAACTTTAAACCGATTTGGGCTCCTCACTAACTACAAGAGACACCTTTTCTAAATACTTCAATACCAAAACCTCTATCGATGATCTAAAATATACAAGAACTACCCAACTCGAGTGCTCAGGCGCTATCTGATACAGCAAACGAGAGCAAGTACGCAATATATACACACCATAAACTTCTTATTGCAGCAGTTGAACTTCTCTACGAATAATTGAAAATATGCATCGAATCCTATCAGTTGGTCATCTATTGACAGCTCTCAGGTGAATCCAGGTAGCCATAATAGTCGCTTGGCGGTGGAGAAAAAGCAGGACCACACGCACCGCAGCATCTTCTCTCACAAACGGGCCTCCAAGGATACGCTTGGACACCCCTTTGAAACAGATGACACAGAAATAAATCTTGATAGATGATGACTTCTACAAGCTCCACGTCCAACTCGTTTTATGCATCGCCCGTTTGCATGCACATGTCAAAGAACTAGGGCCTCTTCAATTTTGAATACATTTTATGGATCACCATCAAGAATGCATCGTAACTCATGAGTGCTCTAAGCATCCGTCTGGTTTAGCAACGAATGGAGATGAGCTGCTTTAATGGTACGGAGGCGGGAAGTCTGTCCGCTCGAACGCTGAAATTACTATCCCGCCATGAAATTCTCTGTAAGGCTGCTGATCGAGGCCCCTATCCGGCTATATATATATGACATGGCTATTATTCTTATGGCACCCACTACAAACATCATGGCACGTAACACGTACAAATACTATGGGGTCTTCAGAATGCCGAGTCCTGGCTTAGTATTAAAGCACTGAAGAAAACTTTAAGGCTGCTTTATTTACATCCGGTGGCTGCCCGCGCCTATGTAAGCCTGGTTTCGAGGCTGCTCATATATGCAACAGCAAAGCCGACGCCCTAAATGCTAAATGTGAACATTCAAGCTCTACTCGAGCTCTACTCGAGCTTCACTCTGTAGCCCCAAGCGGTTCTGTTTCACGTGTGTCCCGATTTCACACACTTACGTCAGTCAGATTGTTCTAGCGAGGACTCGATGCAGCCCCCACAGTTCTACATGCACGAACCCTTGATATTAAGTACAGTATGATGGAGCCGCTCTCTTGGCATATGTGCGAGACAGCCGAAAGGTTCCTCACCCTATGTAGGCCCTACCTTAAGCGCCCCAAAGACATTAGATGACATACTCGAAACAGAATGGAAGAATGTCCCCCGTTGTTTCAGCTAAACTCCACGTTGTTGGGTGCAGCGTACGCGTTGAACGTGGCCCGGGGCCAATATATATATATAGATGTCTCGATAACATGATCTGCCTCAATACTATCCAAGAGTTTCGCGCTTCGTCCCGCTACATCCTCCGTCACACCTGGCCCAGAAGCCTATCTCTACATCTGACCTAGATAGTCACACTATATTCTAAGTTAATAGCTTCTCCGTATTTCATACTACTATGGCCATCGCTACACTACAAAATTTATGGAATTTTGATACCGAATCGTTCGAAAAAAGCAAAGGAACTCGGAAGCTCGATTTATGTCTTGTGCAATATGGCAATGGTTCCTAGAGACTGAGCAAAAGCCGCAGGTACTCCAAGATACCACAGCCTTGTGTCGCAAACCAGCCAGCCATTCACAATGCTAGTTTGTTCTTTTCTCACAGGCAGCAAAGATGAAAGCTCTTTGCACCAATTAGTCTTCAATCAGTTGAATGCATTCGTGAAGAGGTAAATCACAGTCTAATACTACATGCGAGTCAAAATTGGAGACATGGGCAGATGACCCCATTCCCATAAAGCTCTGGTTTTGTTACCCTGATGTGGAACTGGCAATGCTCTATCGCAAATGTCGGAAGCCAGTGGACCACCGATCGGCGAGGCTACCATGTAAAAATCAAGGTTGACTTTCGCGCTCTCCGGTGGCACCACAAATACCTAACAGAACGCGAATCATAAATTGCAAAACCGCTAGTGAAATCTTACGAAATATTTCATATATTCTTGAGGATTCTTTATTCTCTGAAAACGGTCAGATAGTTCCGTTACAGCAGCGGGAGAGCTCGAGAACTACAAGCGTGCTTGCAAAATGGATATCCCCTTCTAGGGTCTTACTTGTAATTTTCGATTTTTCTCGGCATTTGCATTTGTAATCAAAAATGCCACATGCTTTGTGTAGCACCATATATACCGCACGAGAATTAGACGAGTCTTTGATTGGGGATTTTTACAAATATGCTCCACTACAGATACGTGAATGTCAGTAAATACAGAGTAGCATGCCCGACGCCAATTAGCCTACTAGCCTACTAGTTTCTACGGCTTCAGGCCGTTTACATCTAGGACCGATTCAGCATATAGATAAGTTGAGACAAAATAGGAATGCAAGGATTACCTAAGAATGTGCCCAGCCAAGTTTATTTATCCGTATCTGAGTATCTGAAGAGTTACAACTTCCCTTCGTATCCCAAACCCTAATAATAGCAAGGTGACTCGGGTCCTGCTGAAACCCCAAAGCGATGCAAGTGGAAGTCTTAACTTGCTTGACGACTATTCAATTGCCGTGCCAGTATGCCGTTTAATTTATACGGTGTACAGTCGTTTACATACCATGCACGTGCATGGTCCAATCGATGTAGCCTGTCACTGACTCGTCCTGACATAAAAGGGCAGGCAATCATCCCGATAGGGTTGAGAAACCAGTCTAGGCGCTCGGCATAATACCCGGCATAAATTAACTTCCAGATTTGAGTTTATCTTATATGTCCTGGAGAGATATAGACCCGGACGGTGCTCGCCTGGGTTAAAAGACGCGAAAAGGCATGGCCTTACCGAGGATAACCCTGTATAAAGAGCGAGGGACCAATTGCAAACTAGATAACATTTCTTCCTTGCAAATAAATGCGATCGCTTATATATCACCAATAATCGTCAATGAAACGTCCCGTTAAACCCCAAGGAGAAAGTCGTCACCCGGGACTAGTTTGCTGGAGCCCGTTTAAATTTGCGATTGTATCAAAGCTTCTGAGATCGTCCATTATAAAGATTTCCTTTGTTTCTTAGCCAATTTCGTACTAGTGTTCCATAAAAAATCGTACTTACTTTATCACAGTGGTGAAAATACTAGGTAGTATATGTTAATTATTAGACGCTTCCAGTAAGAAATCCCTAGATGAGTATACCAGAATTGGCCCACAAACTGCACGCGTACGCATGGACGTAGTGCAAGGTTTCTCCTGCAATAGCACGCAGCAGTTATAACAGCTACCCAATATGAATATTTTACGATATATTAGTAAGGTAGTATCAAGATCGACTTCTACACGCCGAGGGATGTAGGATTATCTTTACGGACAGTGCAGAGCCAGCCAGAATGCCACCAACAATGTCGTGATGGTTCATGTGCCGACTGAAGTACCGACAACTAAAATCGGGATTAACGCATTAACCGTGGCAAAGCCTTAAGGAATGTGAATTTCGGATGTTCTAGTCTACTGATAAGCCGATACACAATCTTTACCCGTTCGAAAATCGCATCATATACAATCGGGTACCCCACCGCCGTAACAGCTTCAAATTTATCTTACCTACAACGAGAAGGTATCGTGAAGTTCAGTGAGTGGGAACAGTTAGCGGCGTCCAAATCGCGCGGAACGCTCGGTTGTTAGCAATTGTTCACAATTTGAATACGGCTGTAACTGGAAGTCATGATCCCGCGAAGAGTATATTTATACAGCACCTCTCCCAATCGCAGCGACCATTTATCATTATATCACTCCTTAAAACTCCTGCAGCATCATCTATAACATTGGGATAGTTTCAAACTACGCTGTTTTCTGCGTAAGTATACTAGCTCAATAAAATGCTCTTCAGAAACTTAATCTCAGCAATCGCCTTTGCGACTGCTGTATCAGGCGCTGCGCTTTCAACCAGTACCAATGGCGAGACCCCTACAGGTGAATACCCCAGACTCTTCTCTCTTGATAAAGCAGGAATTGCTAAATCAGCAATCTAATAACTAATCATGCATCAACACAGACGTCCCAGTCCCCCCTAAAAATAGCGGTCCAGCTTGGGGACCTACTCTCGGACGGGAGTACCTTTTCCGCAACGGAAAATACCCGGATCAACTACCAGATGACGATTACTCCGTCGCCACCGACGATTCCTGGGCTAAAGTGCAAAGACCGTTTGAATTCCCAATCACCCTATATGGGAAAAACTTCACGTCTGCCTGGATGTCCATGAATGGACTGCTGTCTTTCGACGAGCCGAACACCACATACGTCGCGAACGTAAACAAGCCACTCCCCATCGATCCTGCCAACTGCCAACAGGAAATCTGTATCCCTGCTACCACCATTGCACCGTACTGGATGGACCACTGGTTTGCGCCAGGGGCATGGGATATGCGCGTCGATTACGTCTGGCACTTCCAAGGAAATAACCACTTCCATTTTAGTTGGTATGTGTGCGATAAGGGATTTGAAGCTGGATG